>JAVJIF010028814.1:0-50173 GCA_038442645.1 Agave tequilana | reverse complement strand
CACTTCTTCACAAATTAACATAACTTATTTTTCTTTACTTTTAAAAATAAGAGAAGAACTTTAACCATATTTAGTGAACTCAAGAGAAACTTACAAAAGCTTCCATTATTAGTCCCTCCTTATGGATCACGACCCGCATAGCCACTTTTCTATAGCGGTAGCATTGAGCATTTGCACACTTCTTATTATAAAATTCTGAAATTTTTGTATTTTCTTTGTGCAGATTTAACCCAATCAAATTTTGGCGCTATTGCTGGGGGGGATGGTAAGTAACTCTTTTTTTATTTTCTTTTATTGATTACTTTCTTCTCTATTCTTGGTGTACATGTTTAACAACAAGAAATTTTTGTTGCAGTGGACATATAGTTGGCCCTGGACAATGCTCAAGAAAGCAGACCCCAAAGTCCTCAGTTTCGCTGCATTCCCATGACAATCTGAGTGAATTACTAACTGTATTTTTTGCTACCTGGCTGAATTGCAAAGTTTAATATCTGTAGCTATTTATTTCCTTGTATAATTCACTGTACATACATTTCTAATTCAACAGTAAAGGTTGATTGTAAATTCTAAAATGGTTTAGTCTTTGCATTTACGCACGTGACTATTTCATTATATTTTTTATTTACCATTGAAGGGTGCTGGAGGCAAGGTATGTGTGCATAGCATTTAGTAAAAGGTTCAAACTCCTCATTCACTAACTCAAGCCTAACTAAAACTGAGTAAACGTTGGCTCTTGGGATATCTCGGACTCAATAGGGAACTGACCTAAGGGCAAAGTTGATTATATTTGACTCTTACCAATCGGTGTCAAAGGTTAGGGATTGATGAAGCGAAACCTCGTAAATAGTAGTTGCATAATATTAGGCCCACTACTTAGGCACGAATACCCCCCCACTGATCTTGCCCTACCTAGTTGATTAACTTGTAGTCATATTTTACAATACACTCCCCGTGGACAGTCTAACCAGTTATGAGTCATTTAGGTCTAAAGTCTATCCTAACTTAGGTTAGATTTTTTTTCTTTTTATTTGTTTGTTTATTTTGTTTGTTTTTGATATTTCTTGTGTGATATGGCTTATAACAATAATTTTTCATTTTAATGGTAATCCATATTGCACTCCGATCTCTTTTGACTTGGATGTTACCAACCCGACATATCATAACTTTAACCAATCAAGTGTGTCGATTAGTCTTATATGAATCAATACATTCCCTGTCTTAATACTATGAACAAGACTGGAATAATCATTACTACTCCTCACGGAGTCAATGGGGATACAACTCCCCCGAGTCATATTATCAACCACTATTCCAACATTCAACCTATAATTTTCCTAGTCATGATTAACCAATAGAAAAAAATGTGAGGATATGAGATGTATAGAAGTCATGATTGAGTCCCAAGAACAAAGAAGAAATGATAGCCTCACAATTCCCACAAGATTCCCAAACCTAAGATCCTTACTCTATGTTCCAAGTCCCACAACATGAAGAAGAACCTATAAACTCAGATAGGAGTATGGAAAATCAGATCCAGTCTGAAAATAATTTTTTTCCAATCTATCGATAGGCCGGAAGCACAAAAATGTCGTTATATTAAGATTGTGGAAGATAGGGATTAGGAAACTCTACCTTACACATGTCCGATCATTCCCGATTACCCTAATCATATTGATAGGACCGAGAATCTTGGTGTCTTGGAGACTTTGATCAAGACTCAATTCATCACACAAAATTTGAACTTGACCAATTTCAAATCTTGGACAAATTGGTAAGTTTTTCAATCAATGAAATTGAACATGAATGTGAATGTGACCCTGATCCCCAACCTTGTGATTCAGTTTTCATCTTCAAATCTATGTTGATTACGATATCATTGCCCAATTTAGACTAATTCGTAGAGCCAACCTTTATTCCCGTGCCCACAAATTTAGAAATTGAATCATTAAATCTGGATAGTCACATTCCATTGATGGGAGAAGAATGTGAATTTATATTCTTTGATTTGGACTCAATTCTCGAATCAAACTGACTCTCGAACCCAAAGTTGATTTTCTCGAGTTAGTATTGGTTCTAGAACTTTTCACTCTTGAGCCCAAGTCAACCATTTCACCAAGTCACATTCTTTTTTGGACGTAGATATAGACCATGATGACTTTGTGATGATTTTTCAAGACTGGTCATGTAAAGGAAATAAGTTTCATGATAGGGTCTTTCATGATCCTATTCATATTGGGGACTATAAATATATAAATAGAAAAGAGGTAAATATAGGTGGGTTTCGTGAACCACCACATTATCTTGATTGGGTAGCAATGCTTGACCCAATCCAACCACCACCTTAAGGTAATATTTTCCTTCCCTTTCTCTTTTTCATATATTTATGCATTCATTCATACATTCAGGACAATACATCAGATAGGTGTGGGGGAGGGTTAACATAACATAGGCTTTCTTTTTATTTAAAATTAAAAATTTAACATTTTTCTTTCTTAAAAAAAACTTTTTGAAAAAAGAAACATGTTTTGACTATTTTTTGTAAGAAATTATGTTAATTTTAAGGAATAGGAGAATCATTATTAGGATTTCTTATACTTGGTCAAAATAGGACTATTTGTTTGATTTCTAGAGTTAGGAAGAAAATTTAGAAAAGCAATTAGTCTTAATTTTTACCTTGATGAAATATGCATGCTTTATACACATACACACTTAGGATTCAAAAACAAAGATTCTTATGCCTTATAAAAATAAAAAAGAGAAAAAAGAAAGGAAAAAAAGTAAATATATATATATATATATATATATATATATCCTCTGATTAAGCTGGGTACTTGTGCCTCATAAAACGTAAGTATTCACGCATAAAAGCAGTGCATCTTATAAATAAAATTCTTAGTTTTGTGGCCTTATTTGTTCGAGTTCTTAAGTCCTTTGAGTGTTTTCTTACCTGGTACCCTAAGACCGTCCAGTTTGGGTATCACCAACTAAAGCTCGTTACTGAAATCACCTAGAGGGGGGGTGAATAAGTGATATGGCTAATCTAGAAACTAAATGCGAAATTTAAAACTAATTGCAACTACACTTAGTGTAACCAACGAGTGTAGCCGAATTTCCCGTGAAGGGCTCTGGACTAACTCCTCTTGATTCCTCTGAATAAGAGTTGAGGCGCTATATGAAGCTCTCGTGGTTAAGCACAAGTGAGGCACACAAACACAAGCCAAGCATATAATGGATATATAACAATATGAAAGATGCAAGGCACAACACAAGTAAATATGATATGAATGATGCACAACACAAATAAAGAGAGAGGGTTAAGAGACAATGGATCAAACGCAAACACAAAGATATGTTCCGAGGTTCGAGCCCCTAGCTCTACGTCCCCGCCTTCACCGAGAAGGATTTCCAATCCACTAACTTGTCCACTGAGGACTCCCACCGAGGGAACCTCCACCGAGGAGGATTTGTACAACAAGGGAGTACCGAACTCCTCTCTCAAACACCACCTCACAACCGAGGGTAGGCCCGTAGCCAAACAATCACAAACACCTCTACCGAAGAGGGATACAAACCAAACTCCACCTCTCACTAGAGGGAGCAAATACAACCTCAACCTCTACTAAAGAGGGAGCAAACCAACAACCCAATCAACCTCTACCAAAGGGGGATACACCAATAGCAAGGGTTTACAACTTGGAGGCTTCCACAACCTCAAACAATATTTTTCCCACAAAATAAATGATCCTAAATAGATAGGATAGAGGATAGCTCAAGTGTTGAAAAACAAAGTGTTTTGATCAAAGAAATTCTCTTGGGAAAACACCAAAATAGATATGGAAAATTTTAGATCAAAACTAATTCCCAAAAACATAATTCCTTTGAAATAAAACAAAACACTTTAAAAACTAATAGATGAATCTTTTTTGCACTTAAACTCTTTTGAAAACTTATTTTAAACACCAAGAATAGAGAGAAATTTTAGCTCATGAAAACTTATTTTAAACACCAAGAATAAAGAGAAATTTTAGCTCATGAAAACTTAGCCAAAATCCCAAAACTATGGGGCTTATATAGGCCTCTTCAACAAACTAACCGTTGGCCTATTTTTACAGCCTTGATGGCTAGCGGTCGACCGCCAACGGTTAATTTTTCGAGCGTTGGAGGAAGCCGGTCGACCGCCCAAAAAACAGAGAGCAGAGCTCTCTGGTCCGGTCGACCGGCCGGTCGACCGGCCCAATGCCAGGCCCAGACGTGCACAAGCTGTGCACGTCGGTCGACCGCCCGGTCGACCATCTCTTGGGTCCGTCGACCGTGCGGTCGACCGATAGAGCCTGTCAGGCACTGTTCTAGGTCAGAAACTGGGTTTAAAAATATTCTTAAAAATCCCATAAATCTTCTAAAATTCCACAAAAATAGGTTTCTCATTTTACATTGATAAACAAACTTTGTTAAAAATTTCAACACAAATTTCAAACATTTTGAACCATTTTAGTGTCTTACAAATTTTGTCAAAAATCAAAACCTGTATTTTTCCAAACATGGATTTTTCAATAGGAAATCTGATTTTTCCTAAAACTCATTGAAATACAAAAACATGATACTTAAACACTTTTAGACATGTTGCATATGGACATAAGTCTAATATACATGAAACATATATATATTATATATATATATATATATATATATATATATATTATATATATATATATATATATATATATATAATATATATATATATATATATATATATATATATTTATATATATATATATATATATATATATATCATAATTTTTGTCTTTAATTCCAAAAATATGTTTCGTTAAAAATACCAAAACATAAAACATATGTGTATTGTGCACTTGAGCATATCAACTATCTAATCTTTACACATGGATCTAAAAACACATTAAACTAAACTATGGATACCTAAGTCTTCTTGACGATCTTCCATCTTCAAGTCGACTCGATCCAAAACGTGATCCACGAGTGAGGCTATGTATGATCTTGATGCTCGGGCTCTGGAATCACCATGTGAGAGCTTCCAAACACCTTTTGTTGAAGCAATCACCAATTAATATCTTGATTAATGATCTGAAACTAAAATCACAAGATTATTAGTAAACATAACTACATGAGTTAATCATCATCAAAACTAGAGTGGAAGGCCTCTGGGCCAACAATCTCCCCCTTTTTGATGATGACAAAACTCATGGAGTTATATATGCATGGATTAAAGTTAAGCTTCAAAGAAGCTCCCCTTAACTCATGCATAACAGTAAACAAAATAAATATGCAATGTAAGCTCATAAACATGTATGCATAGACATGCATAAAACGTGCTCTTGATATCAATAAAAACATGCTCTTAATAGCAATGAAATGCTCTTGATACCAATTAAACAATTAAATGACAAACTAATATAAATAAAACAAAACATGCATATAAAACGTGTGTTGGCCCAAGGCCTATCACCCTAGTTTTGATGATGATCCACTCATGAAGTTATGTTTACTAATGATCTTGTGTTTAATTAGTGACAGATTCATTTTCAAGATCTTAGTAGGTGCATAGCTCAACAAAGGATAAAATGTCAAGATTTGGAGCTAGCACGGTATGATCCAAGGAGCTTTTGGATCAAGCTTGGACCAAGTCAAGAAGATGAGAAGCCTTCAAGTGAAGACTTCAAGAAGATGAAGACTTGTGTCTAGGTATAAGATTTTGTTTTTTTTTTTTTGTTTTAGTTAAAAATGTAAAGGATAGAGTAGTTGGTGGATTGCTCAAGTATACCATGCACACACACTCTTGATTTAGCTTTGTTTTTACAAAAGATTTTCTAGTTTAAGAAAATACATGTTTGGATTTTGGTTTTCATGTTTACATATCTTTTGACCAAAATCAAGTTTAGAGCTTAATGTCAAAAACTTAGATATTTCATCTTATTTGTGTAGTGGATCATATCCATACACACTATGCTTTAATGAGTTCAAAATATCTAGTTTTTATTTGAAGATGTTTTGGAAAAACAAAGTTTAGAAAACATGTTTTGGAAAATACAATTTTTATCATGAGCCAAATATTTCCAAGTTATAAAAATAGTCCAATCTTTTATAACATGCCTTGATTTTTTGCAAGCATGTTTGTATATCAAAGTATATTGGTTAAACTATTTTTGTAGATTTTTAAGTATTTTATGGGATTTTATTTGAGCCAAAATGACTAACTTTTTAATCCTTAAAAACTGTTTCAGGCTTCAGATAAGTCAACTTGCTTCCTTTATAGTCGACTAATCCTGAAGTCGGCCGACCGGACCGGTCGACCGACGTGCACAGATGTGCACGCCTTTGTGCACTGGAGGACGGCCAACCGTACGGGTCGACCGCTCTAGGAGCTCTGCTCTCTGGAAAGTTCGTCCGACCGTACGGGTCGACCGACAGAGAGTTGTACTCTCTGCTCCAGTGGCTCGGTCGACCCGGGCGGTCGACCGTGGATCCAACGGTCGGATTTCTGACCGTTGGCGGTCGACCGACCCGGTCGACCGGCAGCTCTGACAGAGCCCCAACGGCTAGTTTTCCAGACTCTATATAAAGGGTCATTTGGGGGGCTGTTTTCACTAAGATTTTTGGAGACTCTTAAGCCAGTTTTCCCATTCATTCCAGAGGTTTTTCTCAACAAAATTAGAGCCAATACTTCCAATTAAAAGGAGAGTTTATCAAGAGTGTAAAAGAGAATTTCTTGAGTTTTCCTCCACCATTTCTTTCCTTGTTTTCTCACACAACACTTGAGCTTTCCATTGCTATATCTACCTATAGGGATTTGTTGTGAGAGGATTTTAGGTGATCAAGAGTTGTGATCACCAAAGTTCTACTTTGTTCTTTGAGGAGGCGGACAAGTGTGTTCGCGGTGGTTTAGAGTTCTTGTGTGAACTCGATGGTTTGAGGTGCGGCCTCGGCGAGCTAGTGAGCTTGCGTGTGTACGGGACTAGGGAGTCCGAGGGCTTGTAGGTGTTGCGGCACCGAGGAGAGATCCATTGGGATCTTGCATAGTGGAAATCCTTCGTGTGTCGAAAGCGGGGATGTAGAGCAAGTGTGCTCGAACCTCGAAACATACCCTTGTGTTTGTGATTGCCTTTTCTCTCTCTCTCTCCCTTACTTGTTTATATCTTGCATTCAATTATTGTCTATCTTTATATGCATGATATACTTGTGTGCTTAAATTGATATACTTGCTTGGGTTGTTTGCTAACACTTGTATTTAACCAAGAGAGCCAACGCGGCACCTCAACCTATTCAAGGGGAATCTAAAGGAGTTTGTCCAGAGCCCTTCACGGGGAATTGGCAACACTCTTTGGTTATACGTGGTGTTTAGTGTAAAAGATTTAATTAGGTCATAATTGTTTTTAGCTTCCGCATTATTAGGCATTAAGTGACCATTAGATTAGCTATGACCTATTCACCCCCCCTCTAGGTGAACCTTCAATTGGTATCAGAGCTTGGTACTCTGATTTGGGTCTAACAACCTAGAGTTAAAGATCCTCATTTTTGGCTAATCACTTTATTTGTACACACACCATGGACTTCATGTCACCACCCATATTTGACATTCTTAACATCCATATATGGAAGGTGAAGATGTCCTTGTACCTCAAAGCCCTAGGTTATCATGTTTATCTTGCCACTACTAATAATGCTTATTGTTTAGATGGTAAGAATTTTGAGGCTAATGCAAAAGCCCTTCATGTTTTAAAGTCTACCCTAGATGATGTTTATTTATCTAGAGTTTCTAACTTTGATTCGGCTTTTGTAGTTTGGAATACCCTTATCTCCCTTGGTGAAAAAGATCAATACTATGCGGGGAGCGATTCGGACGTTGGAAGCAACACCTCCAACTTGTGCTATATGGTCCAAGGGGATAACCCCCTTGAGGTAACTACCGAATCCGAGGATGAGGATGTAGACATGTCATATGATGAGCTATCTACTTTTTGTCATCTATTGCTTGAAAAGTATGACATGATTAAGAAAGAAAATAAAAATTTGAAAAAGAACAATGCTTGCATGCATATAGAATAAGATTCATTTAAATCTAACATTGCATGCTTAGAAAAAGAAAATGAGTTTTTGAAAAATGAAAATGTTTCCCTCATGTCTAAGTTAAATGATTTATATGAAGGAAATACTATTTTGAAAGATAAAATTATTTTGGTGGAAACTCAAAAGGAAATTGTTTTAAAAGAAAACAACTCTTTGAAGAAGAAAATTTTTGAAAAAGAAAAGGAAAAAGAAAATGTTTCTAAAAAGAAGAAAAATGATTCTATTTCTCACTACTCTTTACATGCTACCATTGATGATAGTGAGTTAAGAATTTGAAAAATAAAATAGATAGTTTGAGTTCAACCTTGAACTCGTGTGCATTTAACCATACTAGGTTGGAGTCCTTGTTTGCAAAGAAACAAACTCCTCATGTTCATGCACATTACTCTCATCATGCATTTGCTTATGTTGCACGCCACGATCACAATCACACTCATAAGCATACTAAGGTGTACAAGTGTACACATTGTGGCCGCAAAGGCCATTTAGCAAAATTTTGTTATGATAAGATATATGCTTTAAATTTTGCTAAGAAAAATTGTTGGGTTCCATTAAATGCTAACCCCCATGGACCCAAGAAAAATGGGTACCAAAGTCCCCACCTTTTATTTTTGATGTAGGTGAGGGCTCTCACAAGACGTGAGAGATTTGGTGCCTTGATGGTGGATGCACTTGGACTTGATGGACACATATATGGATGCATCGCTATCAAGGAGGTTTTGGTGGTCAACCACCATGATTGGAGCTTTGGAGTTGGTAACAATCTCTAAAATCCTACTTTTTATGTACATGCTTCTTTCATTTGACTATCATGTAGCATGTTCATGTTTATTTGTTTTTATGTGCTTCATGTGGTATGAACTAGTTTAAATGTAGATTTTATTAAAGCTTGCATGTATACATGTACAAATAGTGAGTTACATTTGATTTATATATGTTTGCACTTCATGCTCATTTGTACCAACTTTATGCACATGTATAGGCTAGTTTTGATGATTCTTTCATTTATACAGGTTTTGCCAATTTTCATGTTTTTACTTCATGTATATGTATTTTAACTCAAATCTAATAAATATACATGTATACCCGTGAGTCTCTTGCCTTCATGCAAATACATTTGATAGACTCTTTTATGTTTGGGATATGTATGTATATTGTTAGGATTGGATAAATCATACATATACCTAGAAGTTTGTTTGTTTTATTGAAAAATGATTTTTCATGTTTTTGTAAAAATTTGATACATGATCACTTTTGAGCTTCAATGTCTATTTTCATGAAAATGCTATTTATATGACTCTTGTACACTCACATTTTATTCATTTTGTCATGACCTTGTTTCATGAATATCTTTTTATGAGCTTTATAGATCTTGAGTGTCATATTTGTGTATTTGGTATGATTCATGAAATACATATGCTTTGATTTCATATTTTGAAAGATCTTTAACTAGTTTTTCAAAAATTATTTTAACTAGTTATTGTTCCTCATTTGGTAGTGATTTTCAATGCTAAAATATTTTCAAATCTATTTTTGAAAACCCCTACCATCTTTGGGAGGTTGGATGGGAGATCATGTTCATGTATGCTTTAAAATGAAAATCATCTAAAACTTGTCCATGATTGGGTGGTAGTTATATGAGATATACACTTGATCTTATTGTTATGTCAATTGGTATCATTGGATCCTTTCAATTGGTATCTAAATTGATAATTTTTGTATATACTCGTATTTTGTTTCTTATATATGTATGTATCAATTTCACTTGGTATACTCATTTCTCATACATATATATGATTTTCATGTGCTTAACTTACAATTGGCTCACATTTTTAAAAGCACAAAGTTTATGATGAAAAATAAAAATTTTTGATCATTATGTTTACTATTGGTATCAATATGCTTCAACTTCATATTTGTTAAATTTCAATTGGTATCAATATGTTTTACAATAATGATTATTTTCAATTTGGTATCTTAAAAATTTGTTTGCTTTACAAGAGCTCTGATACCTTTAAAAATTTTTTTTAAAAATTAGAAAAATTCAAAATGTTTTGATATGTATTTCCTATATGCAAGGAGAGCTTAACATCTCTCTTACATATAGATTCATGTTGAGTATATTATAAATTGAGGAGCTTGACAACTCTTCTTTATATGATATACGTGTGTAGGGGGAGCTTCACATCTCCTCTTATGCATTACATAATATGTGTTATGTGAGTTAGGGCTTGTCATCCCTTCTTCATGTAATGCATATGTGTAGGGAAGCTAACTTAGCGTCTTCCTCTTCATGAATGTATATCGCATATAAATCTTTATTGATTGATTTGTTTAACCCCTTCTTGATCTTTTTGTTTTTGACAAAAAGGGGAGAAAAATTTGTTTGATTTGTTTTTACTTTGAACCCTTTGTTGATGATTGACAAAAAGGGGGAGAAGTATTTGAGTTTATATGCATGTTTTCATTGCTTAAGGGGGAGAAGTATTTGTCTTCCTTGTTGTTTATGCATATATGTTTTGTTTTGCAAATAGGAGAAAAAGATTTATTTTGTTTCATCTCCATCATTTGCATACATATTTATGAGCTTCATTGTCATATATTATTATTTATGTCTATGCATGAGTTAAGGGGGAGCTTCTTTGAAGCTTTACTTTAATCCATGCATATATAACCTCATGAGTTTTGTCATCATCAAAAAGGGGGAGATTGTTGGCCCAAAGGCCTATCACCCTAGTTTTGATGATGATCAACTCATGAAGTTATGTTTACTAATGATCTTGTGTTTAATTAGTGACAGATTCATTATCAAGATCTTAGTAGGTGCATAGCTCAACAAAGGATAAAATGTCAAGATTTGGAGCTAGCACGGTGTGATCCAAGGAGCTTTTGGATCAAGCTTGGACCAAGTCAAGAAGATGAGAAGCCTTCAAGTGAAGACTTCAAGAAGATGAAGACTTGTATCTAGGTATAAGATTTTGTTTTTTTTTGTTTTAGTTAAAAATGTAAAGGATAGAGTAGATGGTGGATTGCTCAAGTATACCATGCACACACACTCTTGATTTAGCTTTGTTTTTACAAAAGATTTTCTAGTTTAAGAAAATACATGTTTGGATTTTGGTTTTCATGTTTACATATCTTTTGACCAAAATCAAGTTTAGAGCTTAATGTCAAAAACTTAGATATTTCATCTTATTTGTGTAGTGGATCATATCCATACACACTATGCTTTAATGAGTTCAAAATATCTAGTTTTTATTTGAAGATGTTTTGGAAAAATAAAGTTTAGAAAATATGTTTTGGAAAATACAGTTTCTATCATGAGCCAAATATTTTCAAGTTACAAAAATAGTCCAATCTTTTATAACATGCCTTGATTTTGTGCAAGCATGTTTGTATATCAAAGTATATTGGTTAAACTATTTTTGTAGATTTTTAAGTATTTTATGGGATTTTATTTGAGCCAAAAAGACTAACTTTTTAATCCCTAAAAACTGTTTCAGGCTTCAGATAAGTCGACTTGCTTCCTTTATAGTCGACTAATCCTGAAGTCGGCTGACCGGACCGGTCGACCGACGTGCACAGATGTGCACGCCTTTGTACACTGGAGGATGGCCGACCGTACGGGTCGACCACTCCAGAGAGCTCTGCTCTCTGGAAAGTTCGGCCGACCGTACGGGTCGACCGACAGAGAGTTGTACTCTCTGCTCCAGTGGCTCGGTCGACCCGGGCGGTCGACCGTGGCTCCAACGGTCGGATTTCTGATCGTTGGCGGTCGACCGACCCGGTCGACCGGCAGCTCTGACAGAGCCCCAACGGCTAGTTTTCCAGACTCTATATAAAGGGTCATTTGGGGGGCTATTTTCACTAAGATTTTTGGAGACTCTTAAAGCCAGTTTTTCCCATTCATTCCAGAGGTTTTTCTCCACAAAATTAGAGCCAATACTTTCAATTAAAGGAGAGTTTATCAAGAGTGTAAAAGAGAATTTCTTGAGTTTTCCTCCACCATTTCTTTCCTTATTTTTTCGCACAACACTTGAGCTTTCCATTGCTATATCTACCTATAGGGATTTGTTGTGAGAGGATTTTAGGTGATCAAGAGTTGTGATCACCAAAGTTCTACTTTGTTCTTTGAGGAGGCGGACAAGTGTGTTCGCGGTGGTTTAGAGTTCTTGTGTGAACTCGGTGGTTTGAGGTGCGGCCTCGGCGAGCTAGTGAGCTTGCGTGTGTACGGGACTAGGGAGTCCGAGGGCTTGTAGGTATTGCGGCACCGAGGAGAAATCCATTGGGATCTTGCATAGTGGAAATCCTTCGTGTGTCGAAGGCGGGGATGTAGAGAAAGTGTGCTCGAACCTCGAAACATACCCTTGTGTTTGCGATTGCCTTTTCTCTCTCTCTCCCTTACTTGTTTATATCTTGCATTCAATTATTGTCTATCTTTATATGCATGATATACTTATGTGCTTAAATTGATATACTTGCTTGGGTTATTTGCTAACACTTGTATTTAACCAAGAGAGCCAACGCGGCACCTCAACCCATTCAAGGGGAATCTAGAGGAGTTTGTCCAGAGCCCTTCACGGGGAATTCGGCAACACTCTTTGTTTATACGTGGTGTTTAGTGTAAAAGATATAATTAGGTCATAATTGTTTTTAGCTTCCGCATTATTAGGCATTAAGTGACCATTAGATTAGCCATCACCTATTCACCCCCCTCTAGGTGAACCTTCAACGTGCATATAAACTCAAATACTTCTCCCCCTTTTTGTCAATCATCAATAAAGGGGTTAAAGTAAAAACAAAACATTCTTCTTCCCCTTTTTGTTCGAAACAAAGAATTAACAAAAGGGGTCAAACAAACAAATCAATATAAATTTTCATGGATACCAATTGAAGGAATTAGATCAATAGATACTAATGAAAGTAAACAAAATCTTGATACTAATTGAGTAAACAAATAAGCATCTTGATACTAATTTTGAGAAAACAAATACAATCTTGATACCAATTTAATGTATTATTCTTTTTAAACATATGATATCAAATTGAAATTATTATTTTCTATCATAAAGCAAGGGAGTGGAATACAAAACCAATGATAAACCAAATACCAAATGAAAGATAAAATACGAGTTTTCTCCCCCTTTATGAAATACCAAATAAAACAATGCTTAAGCTTGTTTAAGATATCAATTGAAAACTAATCAATTGAAACATTATGATCATTAAAAATCAAGCTTAGCATAAACAAAATATATGTATGAAAAGTTAGATACCAATCGAAATTGATTCTATATGAAGTGAAAGCATACATACATAAAAATATATGAGTATACAAGAAAATGTCAATATTGATACCATTTGAAAGAATCCAATGATACCAATTGAAACAACAATAATATCAAGTGTATATCTCATATAACCTACCACCCAATCATGTTCAAGTTTAAAATGATTTTCACTATAAAGTATACATGAGCATGGTCGCCCATCCAACCGCCCGTAAAAGGTAGGCGTTTTTAAAATAAATTTGAAATATAATATGTTTGAAAACATCTACCATAACGAAGAATACGAACTAGTTAAATGGAAAAACTTGTTAACTAGTACGAAATCCTTCAAGTAATGAATAAAACAAAGATATTTTTCATAAAACACATGTTAATCACATGGCACTAAACACTCAAAATCAATAGGGCACCTAACATACTCATGAAAACAAAATCATGAGAAACTAATAAAGTGAGTACACAAGTGTAATGTGAAACACGGCATCATGAAAATATGAAATCAAGCTCAATATTCCTTAAAATATGAAAATCATCAAAACTCGATTTCTTCAAGGCATATGTATGTCAAGTACAAATTAAAGTATACATACATATCCAAAACATAACGAGTCCACAAATGTATATGCATGAAGGCACGTAGCTCAAAGGATGTATATGTATAAACAATAGTTTGGACAAGATGCACATATACATGAAGTGAAAACACATGATCATAAAACATGTTCAAAATGGGAATACAAGTCAAATGCATGAATCATCAAAACTAGACTATACTAGCACATCTAATAGGTACAAATAAGCGTTCAAGCTCAAACATATAATGATCTATTTGTGGCCCCCTATATGTACAAGTATATATCCTAGTTTTAATGAAAACTAACATTTAAACAAGTAATCAAATCATGTAGCATAAAACGAGATATAAATCAACGTGATTAACATAAACATGATCATTATGTAAATCCACATGCTATTAGAACTATGATATACATAATAGCTAAACATATGCGAGAACACAAAAATAATGATCCATATAAATATGGGTGATCTCAAATGCTATACATGCATGTCATTGGTCTAATAGTCATGACATTATCATAATGATCTATAAACATCAAAACATGCTATAAATGATGATATGAAAGCATGTAAATATAAACGGGAGTAAAGGATTGTTACCAAAACCGAAGAGGCAACTCTCCATGTCTCCAAAATACGGTGGTCCTCCCACCAAATCTTCCCTTGAAAGTGATGCATCCAAATAGTCCACATGAAGCTCGGAATGCATCCACTCCAAGGTACCTATACTCTCACGTCATGCGAGAGCCCACACCTACATCAAATACAATAGGAGTGGTCTTTGGTACCCATACTCTGTTGGGTCCATAGGGGTTAGCACCTTTCCTAACCCAAATAAATTTATTTGCTAAATTACAATCATATAAACGATCAAAGCAAAATTTAGCAAGGTGGCCCTTACGTCCACAATGTGTACAAGTGTACACATAAGCATATATGTGATGGTTGTGACCGTGAGAAGCATGTATATGCCGTGTATGGTGTGCATGCAAAGATGGAACTTGTTTCTTTCGAAACAACGATTCCAAACGTGAATGGCTCTTGGCACATTGGCTCAAGTGTTGGCCCAAAGGCCTTCCACTCTAGTTTTGATGATGATTAACTCATGTAGTTATGTGTACTAATAATCTTGTGATTTTAGTTTCAGACTATTAACCAAGATATTAGTTGGTGTTTAGCTTCAACAAGATGAATTGGAAGCTTGCACATGTTGATTCAAGAGCCCGCGCATCAAAGATCATACATTGCACTTGCTCGGTGAATCAAGAGTTTTTGGATCGAGCCGACTTGGAGATTGCGCTCTACAAGAAGACTTAGGTATCCATAGTTTTAGTTTGGGTTTAGATCCTAATTGTAAAGATTAGAATAGTATGATAAGCTCAAGTTTACAACACACACCTTTCATGTTTTGATTTTCGGTTTTAGGTTTAACCGATCTTGGTTTCATGAATAGATTTTTTATCAAAACAAGTTTTCATGGTTTATGTATATTAGATTTGTTCTATATACATGCATGCTTCAATTGTTTAGACAAACTTTGTTTGATAATCTATTCCATGTGTTTTATGTTTTGGTATTTACAACAAAACATATTTTTGGACTTAATGACAAAAATCATGATATATATATGTTTCTTGTATATTGAATTTCTATTCATATACAATATGCTTCAAAGTGTTTAAATATCATATTTTTGTATCATGAATAAGTTTTAGACAATGTGTATTTTCTATTCGAAATACAAGGTTTTAGAAAATACGGTTTTTGGTTTTTGGCAAAATTTCTATGACACAAAAATAGTCAAATATGTTTGAAATTTGTGTTAGGATTTTTAACACAAGTTTGTATTTCAATATAAAATGATAAAACTATTTTTGTGGAATTTTAGAGATTTTGTGGGATTTATTATAATATTTTTCCCCAGATTTCAGACCTGATTTTTTGTCTGCCAGGCTTGGCCGGTCGACTGGTACGGTCGACCGCACCAAAGAAGCCAGTCGACCGTTCCGGTCGACTGACGTGCACGGATACGTGCACGCAGGCTGACACTGCATCCGGTCGACCGAAGCGGTCGACCGACAGAGAGCTGTTTGCTCTCAGGTATTTTCGGTCGACCGAGGCGGTCGACCGGTAGCCACAACGGCTCTAAATTTGACCGTTGGGCGGTCGACCGTCCCGGTCGACCGGAAGGCTATTTCTGGCAAAAGTTCTGTAAACGGCTATTTTCTGTAATTGCCTATAAATACCCCATTTGAGAGAGGTTTTCTCTAAGATTTTCTGTGCGAATTTTTACTGATTCTCTGGTGTTTTCAAAGCAATCAAAAGAAGTTTTTGAGCTTGAATTGTACAATCCATTTGGTGTTTTCATTAGGGTTTGGAAAATCAAAGAAAGGGTTTTTGGGAAAGAATTTTGATTGAACTATTCTATCTTGATTTCTTGATTTTTCCCAAGGATTTTCTTTGTGATTTCTGATTTCCATTCCTTTGGTTTTCTCCACACTTGAGCAAAAATCTACTATCTATATCTATAGGTTATTTGTGTGGAAGAAGAAGTTGTTTGTGGTTGTTGTTGTGACCACCAAGTTGTAACCCAATCTTTTCTTAGCTTTGTGCTTTGGGTTGTATCCCTCTAGTTGAGAGGTGATCCTTGTATTGGTTGGTGATTGGGAGTTTGTTGTATTGGTTTAGAATTTGCCTCAAGGAGGAGGTTGTGATTGTTGGAGTTTGCCTCAAGGAGGAGGTTGTGTTGGTTGGCTTGGATTTGTGCCTCAAGGAGGAGGTTGTAAAGAGACGAGTTGGGTACTCCTTGTAAAGGGTCCTAAGTGGACGAGCTAGTGGAAATCCTTCGTGTGTCGAAGGCGGGGATGTAGAGCTGGGTGCTCGAACTTCGATAACATATCTTGTTATTTGCGCTTGATCCATTGGCTCTCTCTATCTCTCTCTTTACTTTGTGCCTTGCCTTATTCATATTGTGCATTCATATTTGCTTGGCTTGGTTGTGTGTGAATCATTTGTTGATCACACTTGAGTGTAATTTGCATTAAGTTATTAAATTCCGCATTTAGTTCATAGATTAGCATTGTCACCTATTCACCCCCCTCTAGGTGACTTTTCAATTGGTATCAGAGCTAGTGCTCCTGATATTTAGATTTAACCACCTAGGAGTAAGATCTTGGTTTGCTAATCTTCACTTGCATTCTCATTTGCACTCATACTAGTTTGCACTCATGGCTAGCCCTCCTATGTTTGACCATTTTAGATTTGACTCTTGGAAGGTTGACATGATTAGACATCTAAAAGGACTAGGACATTTAGTTTATCAAGCCATCACTATAGAATCCCTCCCTAATAGTAGCAAGCATAAGAAGGCCAATGCATTAGCCCTTAGGACACTTCTAGCATCTCTAAATGAACATCTTTTACCTATTTTTGATCGCTATGATTCGGCTTTTGCAGTTTGGAGCATCTTAACGTCTCCCGAGCTTCCAAGGATCATCAACAATTTGAGGAGATCCAAGAGAGACATGTCCAAAGATAAATGCTTCATGGTCCAAGGGAAAGTCTCTCTTGAGGTACACTCGGATTCCCCTCTTGATGATAGCTCTAATTCTTATTGCCATGGTTGTTTTGAGGTTCAAACTTTAAATATGGAACTTACTCAAAAGCTTGAAAAATTCTTAGAAAAACACAAACTTTTGAAAGAGAATAATCTTGTTTTGAAAAATGAATTAAAGGATTTATGTTCTAATTTTGAAGTGATTTTGCAAGAAAAAGAAGAGATCACTAGTGAACGTGACTCACTACAATCTCAACTTGAACTTGCATTTAAAGAGATTGAAGATTTGAAAAACAAAATTGGTTTTGGTGATGTTGTAGAACACAATGAGGTTTTGTCTTCTAGATTGGATCTTGTTTTCAAAGAAAATCTTACTTTGAAAAATAAAATTGATTCAATTACAAAAGAATTGGATTTGGTTTTGATTAAAAATAAATCTTTACAAAATGAGATTGATATTCATGTTTGTCACTAGTGTAGCTTCTACTTCTTGCACTCCTATAGCATGTTCCACTTTGTCTTCTAGCATAGAAAATGATATAAACAATTTGAAGAAAAGTGTTGATTGTTTGGGCTCCACTTTGAGCTATTGTGCCATGAATCACTCTCGTTTGGAATCCTTGGTTCGCAAGAAACAAGTTCCAACCTTGCATGCACACTCATCTATGCATACACATGCTTCTCATGATCACCATCATCATATGTATGCTCACGTGTACACATGTACACATTGTGATCGAAAAGGCCATCTTGCTAGATTTTTTTATGATCTTTTACATGTTGAAAATTTAGCAAATAATCTTGTTTGGGTTAGAAAGGATACTAACCCCGTGGACCCACAAGAAAATGGGTACCAAGATCCACCTCTTTGATGTTTGATGTAGGTGGAGGCTCTCGCATAACGTGAGAGTGTTGGTGCCTTGAGGTGGATGCATTCTAAGCTTAGAAGAGAACCATTTGGATGCTTCACTCTCAAGGGGATTTGGTGGGAGGACCACCGTGGTTTGGAGAACTAGAGATGCACCTTCATCGGTTTTGGTATCATTCTCTAACTCCCATCTTTATTTGCATGCTTTTAATGTTCATCTATTTATAGCATGTCATGTTTTGTTATTCATTATACCTATGTCATGCTTATTAGAATAGTGTTATACATGTTTAGTTACTTGAGCACCCATGTTTTATATGGATCTTATTTTTGTGATCTCACCTTGTTTAGAACTAACATGTATGCCCTAGATCTAATGCACATGCATATGCATTATGACCATTTGGATGTTTATGATTATATGATGTTTTTGTTTTAATGATTCGTGTTTTTGATTATCATAATCATATTGATTGTTGACCCGTTTCATGCTTCATGTTTTGACAACTTGCTTGAATGATAGTTTTCATTAAGACTAGGATTTATACTTGTACAACTAGTGAGCTACAAATAAACCTTTATATATGTTTGTGCTTGAACGCTCATTTGTATTCACTTGATGTACTAGTATAGTCTAGTTTTGATGATTATTACATTTGACTTGTATTCACTATCTTACATGTTTTGTTTTAACTTTATGTATATGTCCATCTTGTCCAAACTATCATTTATACATATACATCCTTGAGCCACGTGCCTTCATGCATATACTTTTGTGGACTCATTGTGTTTAGGATATGTATGTATACTTTAGTTTGTACATGACATACATATGCCTTGAAGTTTAAATCGTTTGGATGAATTTCATGTTTGCTAAGCGATTTCACATGTATGATGAATCTCATATTTTTAAGATGATTTCAATTAGTGATTTCACATGAATTTCATGTTTTTGATTTTGAGCTTGATTGTCCATTTTCATGTTAATATGTTTCTCACAACACTTGTACACTCACTCTATTTATGTTTTCTCATGACTTAGTTTTCATGAGTACAAGTTATACTATATAGATTTTGAGTGTTTTAGTGCCATGTGGTTTACATGTGTCTTCATGAAATTTTTTTTTGGATCTCATACTAGTTGATTCATATAACTAGTTATGATATTCTTCCTTGGTAGAGATTTTCAAACATACTACATTTTCAAACCTATTTTTGAAAACCCCTACCATCTAAGGGTGGTTGGATGGGAGATCATGTTCATGTATGCTTTATAATGAAAATCATTTTAAACTTGCACATGATTGGGTGGTAGTGAATATGAGATATACACTTGATCTTATTGTTGTTTCAATTGGTATCATTGAATTCTTTCAATTGGTATCTAATCTTGACATCCTTTTGTATACTCATATATGTTTTGTTTTATATATATGTATGCATACACTTCATATAGTATCAATTTACAATTGGTATCTATTTCTTACATACATATATAGATGATTTATTTGTGCTTCAAGATATCACAAATTTTGTTTATGATAAGCTTGATTCTTTAATGACCATCATTTTCAATTGATTTAATTTTCAATTGGTTTCTTTATACAAGCATTATCATTATCTTGCTTATGCTAAGCTTGAGCTTTAACATTATTTCAATTGACTTAGTCTTCAATTGGTATATTATTTCTACCTTAAGCATATGTTTAGTTGGTATTTCATAAAGGGGGAGAAAACTCACATTTCAATTTTTCAATTGGTATTTAGTTTACCTTTGGTTTTGTTTCCCACTCCCTAACTTTATGAGAAAAAAAATTGATTTAAGAATGATTATTGATTTTTAATTGGTATCATATGCTTATAAAGATATATATCTTCAATTGGTATCAATGTGTTTTTCAATTGGTATCATGTGTTTTATTTTCAATATGTTTTAATTTCAATTGGGATCATATTTGTTTTCAATGCCCCTCTTACTTTCAATTGGTAATTGGTAGGCATTTCTTAAATGTTTTTATGATCACTTTCTATTGATATCATAATGCACTTCTTTGACATTTTTTTTTAATTGGTATCATTTTTGGTTTCACCCCTTGAAGTAGTTTGTTTATTCTTTGTTTCATATATTTAGGGGGAGAAGAATTCATATCTTTTTGTTTTTACCCCTTTGTTGATGATTGACAAAAAGGGGGAGAAGATTTATTGGAGTTGATATGCATGAGTTTTCAGTTTTATGTTCATTTCATCTCCATTGGTATTGGTATCAAGAGCATTATGAGTTTTGTTTTTATTAGTATCCATTGGTATCAAGAGCATGGTTTGGTAATTTAGTTGTTTTGTTAGAATTGGAATCAATAGCATGTTTCATATGCATATTCATTTTGTTCCAAGAACCCTGTTTATATGCATCTTATTGTTTGTTTATTCCTATGCATGAGTTAAGGGGGAGCTTCTTTGAAGCTTTACTTTAATCCATGCATATATAACTCCATGAGTTTTGTCATCATCAAAAAGGGGGAGATTGTTGGCCCAAAGGCCTTCCACTCTAGTTTTGATGATGATTAACTCATGTAGTTATGTGTACTAATAATCTTGTGATTTTAGTTTCAGACCATTAACCAAGATATTAGTTGGTGTTTAGCTTCAACAAGATGAATTGGAAGCTTGCACATGTTGATTCAAGAGCCCGCGCATCAAAGATCATACATTGCACTTGCTCGGTGAATCAAGAGTTTTTGGATCGAGCCGACTTGGAGATTGCGCTCTACAAGAAGACTTAGGTATCCATAGTTTTAGTTTGGGTTTAGATCCTAATTGTAAAGATTAGAATAGTATGATAAGCTCAAGTTCACAACACACACCTTTCATGTTTTGATTTTCGGTTTTAGGTTTAACCGATCTTGGTTTTCATGAATAGATTTTTTCTCAAAACAAGTTTTCTTGGTTTATGTATATTAGATTTGTTCTATATACATGCATGCTTCAATTGTTTAGACAAACTTTGTTTGATAATCTATTCCATGTGTTTTATGTTTGGTATTTACAACAAAACATATTTTTGGACTTAATGACAAAAATCATGATATATATATGTTTCTTGTATATTGAATTTCTATTCATATACAATATGCTTCAAAGTGTTTAAATATCATATTTTTGTATCATGAATAAGTTTTAGACAATGTGTATTTTCTATTCAAAATACAAGGTTTTAGAAAATACGGTTTTTGGTTTTTGGCAAAATTTCTATGACACAAAAATAGTCAAATATGTTTGAAATTTGTGTTAGGATTTTTAACACAAGTTTGTATTTCAATATAAAATGATAAAACTATTTTTGTGGAATTTTAGAGATTTTGTGGGATTTATTATAATATTTTTCCCCAGATTTCAGACCTGATTTTTTGTCTGCCAGGCTTGGCCGGTCGACTGGTACGGTCGACCGCACCAAAGAAGCCAGTCGACCGTTCCGGTCGACTGACGTGCACGGATACGTGCACGCAGGCTGACACTGCATCCGGTCGACCGAAGCGGTCGACCGACAGAGAGCTGTTTGCTCTCAGGTATTTTCGGTCGACCGAGGCGGTCGACCGGTAGCCACAACGGTTCTAAATTTGACCGTTGGGCGGTCGACCGTCCCGGTCGACCGAAGGCTATTTCTGGCAAAAGTTCTATAAACGGCTATTTTCTGTAATTGCCTATAAATACCCCATTTGAGAGAGGTTTTCTCTAAGATTTTCTGTGCGAATTTTTGCTGATTCTCTGGTGTTTTCAAAGCAATCAAAAGAAGTTTTTGAGCTTGAATTGTACAATCCATTTGGTGTTTTCATTAGGGTTTGAAAAATCAAAGAAAGGGTTTTTGGGAAAGAATTTTGATTGAACTATTGTATCTTGATTTCTTGATTTTTCCCAAGGATTTTCTTTGTGATTTCTGATTTCCATTCCTTTAGTTTTCTCCACACTTGAGCAAAAATCTACTATCTATATCTATAGGTTATTTGTGTGGAAGAAGAAGTTGTTTGTGGTTGTTGTTGTGACCACCAAGTTGTAACCCAATCTTTTCTTAGCTTTGTGCTTTGGGTTGTATCCCTCTAGTTGAGAGGTGATCCTTGTATTGGTTGGTGATTGGGAGTTTGTTGTATTGGTTTAGAATTTGCCTCAAGGAGGAGGTTGTGATTGTTGGAGTTTGCCTCAAGGAGGAGGTTGTGATTGTTGGAGTTTGCCTCAAGGAGGAGGTTGTGTTGGTTGGCTTGGATTTGTGCCTCAGGGAGGAGGTTGTAAAGAGAGGAGTTGGGTACTCCTTGTAAAGGGTCCTAAGTGGACGAGCTAGTGGAAATCCTTCGTGTGTCGAAGGCGGGGATGTAGAGCTGGGTGCTCGAACCTCGATAACATATCTTGTTGTTTGCGCTTGATCCATTGGCTCTCTCTATCTCTCTCTTTACTTTGTGCCTTGCCTTATTCATATTGTGCATTCATATTTGCTTGGCTTGGTTGTGTGTGAATCATTTGTTGATCACACTTGAGTGTAATTTGCATTAAGTTATTAAATTCCGCATTTAGTTCATAGATTAGCATTGTCACCTATTCACCCCCCCCTCTAGGTGACTTTTCATCAAGGTGGAGCCCAAACAATCCATATTCTTCTCTAATAAATTTATATCTTTTTCAATTGTAGAAGAAGTGGAGCATGCAATAGGTGATCTAGATAGAACTACCCTAGCATGGCAAACATGTGAATCAATATTATTTTGCAAAGAAATATTTTTCTTTAAAAAAATTTCTAAATCTTTAGAAATATATGCAATTTTCATTTTTAAAGAATCATTTTCTTTTAAAACAAAATTAACTTTTGAAGACAAGTTTTCATTTTTCTACAAAATTATTTCACAATTATTTTTAGATTTTAAAACATCAATTTCTTTTAGGACAAGATCTAGTTTAGATTTTAATGAATCCCTTTCATTAGAAATCTCAACCTTCTCTTGCAAAACCAACTCAAGTTTTGAAAACAAATCCTCTTTTTCTTTATTTAACTTACAAGTTTTCTTTTTCAAAACTTTATATTTTTCAATTAATTTTTCACACACAATAGATAGTTCTTCATTCAAAGCATGGGCATCAATATTCTCATCACATGAAGAACTAGCATCATCAATATCTAATTGAGTTTCCGAGTGTACCTCAAGAGAGTCATTCCCTTGGACCATATAACATTGTGACTCGGATTCTCCACTAGATTCTTCCGGTTAGATTTGCATTTGAAGCTTGGAGGTGGAGGTGGTCAACTTGTTCCACACTACAAAAGTGGAATCAAGGTTAGAAACAAGCAAAAGATATTCTTTATTTAATGTGCTTCTAATAGCCTCAAGAGCTTGTGCATCGGCCCCTATATGATTGTTATTACCAAGATAGCATTTCTTGGTAGCGGCAAGAAAAACATGCAAATCTAGGGTTTTTAGGTATATGGACATCTTGGTCTTCCAAACAACAATGTTGGAAGAATCGAACATAGGTGGGGTCATGAAGTCCATGAGTGCAAACTAAATGTGTGCAAACAAATATATGCAAATGCAAATGTAGATTAGCTAAACCAAGATCTCACTCCTAAGTTGTTAAACCTAAGTATCAGGAGCGTAGGCTCTGATACCAATTGAAATCATCTAGAGGGGGGTGAATAGGTGATATGGCTAATCTAGAAACTAAATGCGGAATTTAAAACTAATTGCAACTACACTTAGTGCAACCAACGAGTATAGCCGAATTCCCCGTGAAGGGCTCTGGACTAACTCCTCTTGATTCCTCTGAATAAGAGTTGAGGTGCTATATGAAGCTCTCGTGGTTAAGCACAAGTGAGGCACACAAACACAAGCCAAGCATATAATGGATATATAACAATATGAAAGATGTAAGGCACAACACAAGCAAATATGATATGAATGATGCACAACACAAATAAAGAGAGAGGGTTAAGAGACAATGGATCAAACGCAAACACAAAGATATGTTCCGAGGTTCGAGCCCCTAGCTCTACGTCCCCGCCTTCACCGAGAAGGATTTTCAATCCACTAACTTGTCCACCGAGGACTCCCACCGAGGGAACCTCCACCGAGGAGGATTTGTACAATAAGGGAGTACCAAACTCCTCTCTCAAACACCACCTCACAACCAAGGGGTAGGCCCGTAGCCAAACAATCACAAACATCTCTACCGAAGAGGGATACGAACCAAACTCCACCTCTCACTAGAGGGAGCAAACACAACCTCAACCTCTATCAAAGAGGGAGCAAACCAACAACCCAATCAACCTCTACCAAAGAGGAAAAACCAATAGCAAGGGTTTACAACTTGGAGGTTTCCACAACCTCAAACAATATTTTTCCCACAAAATAAATGATCCTAAATAGATAGGATAGAGGATAGCTCAAGTGTGGAAAAACAAAGTGTTTTGATCAAAGAAATTCTCTTGGGAAAACACCAAAATAGATATGAAAATTTTAGATCAAAACTAATTCCCAAAAACCTAATTTCTTTCAAAACACTTTAAAAACTAATAGACGAATCTTTTTGGCACTTAAACTCTTTTGAAAACTTATTTTAAACACCAAGAATAGAGAGAAATTTTAGCTCATGAAAACTTATTTTAAATACCAAGAATAGAGAGAAATTTTAGCTCATGAAAACTTAGCCAAAATCACAAAACAATGGGGTTTATATAGGCCTCTCCAACAAACTAGCCGTTGGGCTGTTTTTACAGCCTGGACGGCTGGCGGTCGACCGCCCGGTCGACCGCCAACGGTCGATTTTTCGACCATTGGAGGAAGCCGGTCGACCTCCCAAAAACAGAAAGCAGAGCTCTCTGGTCCGGTCGACCGGCCGCTCGACCGGCCCAATGCCACGTCCAGACGTGCACAGGCTGTGCACGTCGGTCGACCGCCCGGTCGACCGGCTCCTGGGTCGGTCGACCGTGTGGTCGACCGACAGAGCCTGTCAGGCACTGTTCTGGGTCAGAAATTGGGTTTAAAAATATTCTTAAAAATCCCATAAATCTTCTAAAATTCCACAAAAATAGGTTTCTCATTTTACATTGATAAACAAACTTGTGTTAAAAATTTCAACACAAATTTCAAACATTTTGAACCATTTTTGTCTCTTACAAATTTTGTCAAAAATCAAAACCTGTATTTTTCCAAACATGGATTTTTCAATAGGAAATCTGATTTTTTCTAAAACTCATTGAAATACAAAAACATGATACATAAACACTTTTAGGCATGTTACATATGGACATAAGTCCAATATACATGAAACATATATATATCATAGTTTTTGTCTTTAATTCCAAAAATATGTTTTGTTAAAAATACCAAAACATAAAACGTGTGTGTATTGTGCACTTGAGCATATCAACTATCTAATCTTTACACATGGATCTAAAACACACTAAACTAAACTATGGATACCTAAGTCTTCTTGACGATCTTCCATCTTCAAGTCGACTCGGTCCAAAACGTGATCCACGAGCGAGGCTATGTATGATCTTGATGCTCGGGCTCTGGAATCACCACGTGAGAGCTTCCAAACACCTCTTGTTGAAGCAATCACCAACTAATATCTTGCTTAATGATCTGAAACTAAAATCACAAGATTATTAGTAAACATAACTACATGAGTTAATCATCATCAAAACTAGAGTGGAAGGTCTCTGGGCCAACAGTTACATGGGCAGATTAGATAACCTAATAGAACTAAAGAATAATACCACAAAAAATATATTAAAAAAATAAGGCATAAAAGTTAAGAGTTAAAGAACCCCGAGTCAAAAAACTGTCACAAAGTTGCATATGGCTTGGGGTAAAATAATAGACTAGATGAGAAATACAATTTGACTCCTTACCTTGATTGATAACAAGTATTTGAATAGAGATTAAGTTTAGGAATGAAGAATTCAATTTCCCTATAACTTATAAATTTCTTGAACTTTACAATAATACTTCAAATATTTTCTCTTTTTTTCAAAATTCTTTGCGAAAGTACTAACACTTTGCTTCTCTTTCTTTTTAAATTTTGTAGGTGTCACCCACTGAAAACCCTCACGAGATAAAACTCATCCTCTAGGGGTAACTTAGAGGTTTAACGGCTTGTTGCACATGCTCAGTGCAATCGTGTGACCTGCAAAAGTGGTCTAATAATTTCTTAGGTTTAGTTTTGTTGTTTTGCTCGAGGACGAGCAAAAGATAAGTGTGGGGATGTGATCGTACACGTAATTTACATTCTTTTCATTACACTTCTATATTTATCATGAAATAAATCATGTAATAAATCTTCTAATTTTCTTATCTTAAATGTCTATTTTGCAGAAGATAATCATGGTGAGAAAGAAAGTAAAATCAAATAAATACCAGTTAAAATCAGATTTAACTAGATCTATTTAGGTAGAGGAGGATGATCCCAAATTCAATTGTTTAAATTCATTTTAGTGAATCAAATCAGTTAACCGAAGATCAATGAGGATATCATTGAAATCAGAAGCTCAAACAGAAAATTCAATTGGAAAAGGGGTAAAAGGATCAAACCAGACATGTTCTTCCCCCAAAACTGGCCACATCCAGGCCAGGATCTGCGGCTCTATGGATCCGCGGTCAAAGACGCAAATTCGTGGCAATTTGGTTAGATTTGGGGGAGCGTTTGCTCCCCTATCTTCTGACGCTCTCCCCCTTTCTGTATTTGCGATAAATACCTGCAAATTCTTAGTGTACAGGGAGCGATTAGGCAGAGAATGATTCTTAGACTAGTTTTCATTCCAGGTTAGAGTAGATTTTTATTTTTCTTTTCATGTAACTTTTATTTTATTATAGCATAGTTAGACTGAGATTCATGAAGGTAGAGAGAGAGATTTATATTTAGAGTTACACTGATGTAACCTCCTTCTTTCTTCCATCGTTTCTAAAAGCAATAAAAAGGTAACTTATTTATGTTTTTCTTTATTTTTATATTCTTCTTCTCTTTTTACTTTTCCTCTTTGGTTTATGATGAGTATCCAAGTGATCTAATGGCATCAATATAGCCTTGTTGTGTGTTTGCCATCGATATTTCATGATGATGATCTCCTCCTCAAGATTCTGTATCATTTCATTCTTGTTCATCTTGATGATGTAATGCGAATGGGGACTGAGCTTGATCTTATAGATTATGCGTTGAGCACCTCCAAAGCAAGGTAAACGTGCCAACGATACACGGTAAATCATCAATTGAAAGAGGAAGGTAAGTTCTTTTAGTTTTTTTCCTTTCTTTTAATCTTTTAGTTTAGATCACTATTATCTCCCAACTCTTTTATTCACTCTTTTTAATTTTTTTGAATAAAACCATTTTTTATTTTCTCCATCTTTTCAATCTACCACTTTCTTCATAAATTAACATAACTTAATTTTCTTTTCTTTTAAAGAACAAGAGAAGAACTTTAACCATTTATAGTGAACTCAAGAGAACCTACAAAAGGCTTCCATCGTTAGTTCCTCCTTGTGGATTATGACCCGCATAGCCAGTTGCTATAGCGGTAGCATTGAGCACCGCACACTTCTATTATAATGTTCTGAAATTCTGTATTTTCTGTGTACAGGTTTTAACCCAATCAAGGACCCATTCATTCTCATTTTTGACGAGATTATTACAATCAAAATCGTCGAGATATACTATAATTTGTTCTATATTTATAGCAGCTGGCACATCTTCTCCTGATTCTGAGTCACTGATCGGCAAAAAGCAAGTACTAAAATATGAGAAGGAAGTGTGGGTCGAAGTTACTGCTTTTGCGATTCTTCCGCAGTAGCGAAGTGGCTATACGGTTCGTGTCCACAAGGAGGGAGAGCGATGGAAGCTTGATGCGGCTTTTATGTTCAAGAAAAGAGAATGTTCTTTGTTTCCAAATAAAGAATTTAAAAAGTGAAAACAAGTTGTTTCAAGGATTGTTGAAAATGTTTTGATAGTTTGTAAAAGTGGATTTTTTCTTAATTGTAAAAACGCATGGCTAACTTTCCACTAAGTGCTCCCACTAATTTCTAACTTTTTGAAGGTAGCCTCATGATGGATCATAGGCAAACACTACCCTTGTGCATTGGAACTATTCTCGTGAAAATCGAGTGAAAGTTCATCCTAAAACTTAGCCTTACACGGCAAAAACTCGGACATTCCCTTATCAAGATCCGATAGAAGGCGAGAATAAGGGAAGACTTGAGTGCACTATTGGTATTGGCAAAGTTAAAAGGAAAAGTTCTAACTTACAATAACAAGTAAAGTATACAACTCATAGATCATCAAAACTCATTAAGCATGAAGTATAAGAAAGTAGATACTTGTAGATAAATTAGAGTTAGAACCCTCGTCTTAAGATGCCATAGCTCTCATTTGCACAAGGCTTGTTTGGCACTATTGACTCATGCGGGTTATCAAACAAGTGTTAGAAATTAGTGGGTTAGTAGTTAGTTAGCCATGCTAAATGAAAAAGTTAGTTAGCCATAAAAGTAAAAGAAACAACAAAGTAGAAGAAGTGGAAAGAGGGAGTTACACTACAACAAAGTAAAAGAGAAGAAGTGGAGAAGAAAGAAGTTACACTACAACAAGTAAAAGTAAATGCAAAGACAAGTAAATGGAAAGAAGGAAGAGAAGTAATTACTTGTATTGATTGTCACCCTCCAAATACAACTATTACACACTCTCTCTCTCTCTCCCTCTAATGGCTAAACCTACAACTAGAAGGAGAAGAACAACAACTACCAATCTTAAAAATAAAATTACAACACTTTCTCTAAACTCCCCGGTCCAGCCAAACTGAAGACCCCAAGGGGGTTTTTATAGGCACCAGGAATGAGGGGGGCCAGGGGACAAACCCTGGCCCAAAACGCGGCGCGCCGCGCTGCCACATGGCCGCGGAAACGCGGCATTTGCCGCGTTTCTGCGGCAATGCTTTGGCGGCGCGCGCAGCGCCGTCTGTTGCGCGCCGCCTGATTGTCCCCCGCCGCGCGCCGCCTGGTTGTCTCCCGCCGCGCGCCCACATGGCCGCGGAAACGCGGCATTTGCCGCGTTTCCGCGGCAATGCTTTTACGGCGCGCGCAGCGCCGCCTGCTGCGCGCCGCCTGGTTGTCCCCCTGTCGGCTGGATCTCTTGGTTTCTGGTTTGGCCGCGTTTTCGCGGCAAAATGCCGCGTTTCCGCGGCTTTCCTTGGGTGGTACGTGCGGTGCCGCCTGCTGCGTGCTGCTCTGTTGTCTCCCTATTGGATAACACTCCTGATTTTGACAGAGTCAGCCCTCTAGGTCAATAGCTACTTTTTAAGCCTTTTAATCACCAAATAATGATGATTTAGACCTTCTTCTTCATTTACCCACCATGGACCTAGGATCAAGCAAGCAAGGATTTATTAGTAGAATTTTACATGAAATAAATATGAGAATGTGATGAAAATTATGCAAATTTAGAGACTAATCACACCCCCACACTTATCTTTTTGCTCGTCCCCGAGCAAAACAAAAATAAGAAAATTATTATACCACTTTCGCAGGTAACGCGATTGCACTGAGCATGTGCAACAAACCTTTAAACCTCTAAGTTTCCCCTAGAGGAGGTGTGTTGTCTCTTGAGGGTTTTTAGCAGATTGCACCCACAAAATCCAGTAAGTAAAGAAGTTAGTTGTTTTCAGAAAGAAATATATGTATATATATATATGAAAAAGAACTTTCAATCATCTAAATAAACATGACCGAATGATGTAGGAATTAGGTTTAACCCTCATAAGTCCTCTTATATTTAGCCTTCATAAAAGAAGAAATTATGGTTTTTCTTTAAATTTAGAAAGGATATTGTAGTTCTAACTCATTCTTTTATTTTGCTTTAGATAGATATGCATACTGTGTAAGTGTGATATGCTTGGGATTTTTCAACTCAACTTCGAATATTATTTTATTAATATTTACTTATTATTCCTGGTTCCATTAGGCTTTCTACTTCACTTATGTAGCACATATCAAACCGATGACTCCCAAACCAGATGGTCTTAGGGCACCAGGTGAAAAAACACCCTTCAGGTCAAATATGTAAGTGGAGTAGGCCACGAAATCAAGATTTATTTATAAAGATTGTTTTTCTGGCGTAAGTAATCATGCTTCTTGAGGCACAATTATCCAGCTTTTTTTTTCAAGAGTTGTGTCTCTAAATCCCAAGCATGTGTGTGTGAATTATGCATATTCTACTAAGGCTAAATAAAAGGTATGAATTATTTTCCTTATCCCTCCTGTCTTTTTAGTCAAACCATTCTTTCTTGTTTATTTAGGCAAAAATAAAGATTTATGACTAAGGTTCCCATAATTCCTACAATCCTTTGGTATTTTTATAAAGAGTATGAAATTTCTTTTCAATCTTGAGTTTTTTTTCTTTTGGAAAGAAAAAGAAAGAATAAAGGAAAAGGAAAAAGTGTTATCACCCCCCCCCACACCTATCTAATGCATTGTCCTCAATGAATGCAGATGGAAATGCAAATACAATACATAGGGGGAAGAAATGATGTCACCGTCTTCGTGGACTCGGGCCGGCCAAGTGTGAAAAGAATGTACACGGGGTAAGCATATAAGCATTTTTTTTTAGTTGTTTGCGGTGGTTAGGTGTATGATGGGGCAAAAAGAGTCAGCACACTATCATCTGGAATCATCGGCTCAGTAGTCAAGAAGGGCTTCAGTCTTTGCCCATTCACTTTAAATTCCGTGTTATTTTAGGATCTGCAATAAGCACGGCACCGTGTGGGAAAATAGTGCGCACAATGAATGGTCCCGACCAACGAGTTTTTAGTTTCCCCGCAAAAATATGAAGCCTAGAATTGTATTGCAGAACCCTATCTCCCGGGGCAAAGTTTTTCCGGGTTATGAATTGGTCATGGAAAAGTTTGGTCCTGCTCTTGGTGATTCGTTCATTCTCATAAGCTTTATTCCGTATTTCCTCTAATTCAGAAATCTGCAGTTTCCTAAGTTCACCGGCCTTGGTCAGGTCAAAGTTGAGTTGCTTAATTGCCCAGAGGGCCCGGTGTTCTAATTCTACTGGCAGATGACAGCCTTTTCCAAACACGATTCTATAAGGAGACATCCCCAGAACTATCTTAAATGCGGTACGGTAAGCCCACAATGCATCATTGAGCTTAACCGACCAATCCTTTCGATTTTGTCCAACAGTCTTTTCCAGAATGAGCTTGATCTGTCGGTTGGTAATTTCAACCTGCCCATTTGTCTGGGGATGATACGGGGTTGATAACTTGTGATTGATGGAATATTTTCGCATCAGAGCTTCAAAAACTCTGTTGCATAAATGCGATCCGTTATCACTAACTATTGCCCGAGGGGTGCCAAACCGGGAGAAGATGTTTTCTTTGAGAAATTTGACAACCACTTTGTTGTCATTCGTCTTGTTTGGCACAGCTTCTACCCACTTAGAGACATAATCGACAGCAACCAAAATGAATTGGTTGCCGAAGGAGTTGGAGAATGGCCCCATGAAATCAATACCCCAAACATCAAAAATTTCAACTTCAAGGATTGGGTTCAGGGGCATCATGTCTCTTCTAGAAATTTTCCCGATCTTCTGACAGTTTGCACATGACTTGCAAAAATAATATGAGTCTTTAAACAAAGTGGGCCAGTAGAACCCACTTTGTAGGACCTTCTTGGTAGTCTTGCGGGGACCGAAGTGTCCTCCGCATGCAAGGTCATGGCAAAAGCTGAGCACACTCTTTTGTTCCTCCTCGGGTATGCATCATCTAATTATTTGGTCGGGAATTTGATTGGCAAAAAGCAAGTACTAAAATATGAGAAGGAAGTGTGGGTTAAAGTTACTGCTTTTGCAATTCTTCCGTAGTAGCGAAGTGGCTATACGGGTCGTGTCCACAAGGAGGGAGAGCGATGGAAGCTTGATGTGGCTTTTATGTTCAAGAAAAGAGAATGTTCTTTGTTTCCAAATAAAGAATTTAAAAAGTGAAAACAAGTTGTTTCAAGGATTGTTGGAAAATGTTTTGGTAGTTTGTAAAAGTGGATTTTTTCTTAGTTGTAAAACGCATGGCTAACTTTCCACTAAGTGCTCCCACTAATTTCTAACTTTTTGAAGATAGCCTCACGATGGATCATAGGCAAACACTACCCTTGTGCATTGGAACTATTCACGTGGAAATCGAGTGAAAGTTCATCCTAAAACTTAGCCTTACACAGCAAAAACTCGGACATTCCCTTATCAAGATCCGATAGAAGGCGAGAATAAGGGAAGACTCGAGTGCACTATTGGTATTGGCAAAGTTAAAAGGAAAAGTCTCTAACTTACAATAACAAGTAAAGTATACAACTCATAGATCATCAAACTCATTAAGCATGAAGTATAAGAAAGTAGATACTTGTAGGTAAACTAGAGTTAGAACCCTCGTCTTAAGATGCCATAGCTCTCATTTGCACAAGGCTTGTTTGGCACTATTGACTCATGTGGGTTATCAAACAAGTGTTAGAAATTAGTGGGTTAGTAGTTAGTTAGCCATGCTAAATGAAAAAGTTAGTTAGCCATAAAAGTAAAAGAAACAACAAAGTAGAAGAAGTGGAAAGAGGGAGTTACACTGCAACAAAGTAAAAGAGAAGAAGTGGAGAAGAAAGAAGTTACACTACAACAAGTAAAAGTAAATGCAAAGACAAGTAAATGGAAAGAAGGAAGAGAAGTAATTACTTGTATTGATTGTCACCCTCCAAATACAACTATTACACACTCTCTCTCTTTCCCTCTAATGGCTAAACCTACAACTAGAAGGAGAAGAACAACAACTACCAATTTTAAAAATAAAATTACAACACTTTCTCTAAACTCCCCGGCCCAGCCAAACTGAAGACCCCATGGGGGTTTTTATAGGCACCAGGAATGAGGGGGGCCAGGGGACAAACCCTGGCCCAAAACGCGGCGCGCCGCGCTGCCACATGGCCGCGGAAACGCGGCATTTGCCGCGTTTCCGCGGCAATGTTTTGGCGGCGCGCGCAGCGCCGCCTGATTGTCCCCCGCCACGCGGCGGGAGCGGCAATGCTTTTACGGCGCGCGCAGCGCCGCCTGCTGCGCGCCGCCTAGTTGTCCCCCTGTCGGCTGGATCTCTTGGTTTCTGGTTTGGCCGCGTTTTCGCGGTAAAATGCCGCGTTTCCGCGGCTTTCCTTGGGTGGCACGTGCGGCGCCGCCTGCTGCGTGCTGCTCTGTTGTCTCCCTGTTGGATAACACTCCTGATTTTGACAGAGTCAGCCCTCTAGGTCAATAGCTACTTTTTAAGCCTTTTAATCACCAAATAATGGTGATTTAGACCTTCTTCTTCATTTACCCACCATGGACCTAGGATCAAGCAAGCAAGGATTTATTAGTAGAATTTTACATGAAATAAATATGAGAATGTGATGAAAATTATGCAAATTTAGAGACTAATCAGTCACCTCATTGCCACTGACGTGGTCATCGGGCAATGATTGCTTCAATGACTAGATATCTTCATGGTAGAGGAGGGAGTCATTGAAGTAATTCTCCACTCTTTTGAATGGTTTTACTTCAGTGAATATCGTTCGGACTGTAGCATCATCTCCTACATATTTGAAGTATTGGTGCAATGTGGAAGGAACGATTCAGTTAGCGTGGATCAATGGTCATCCGAGCAAGAGATTGTAAGACGTGTCAGCGTCATTGACGTAGCAGTTACTTCTGTTTTCAAATCTCCAATTTGACATTGGAGACGAATCTTACCCAGAGGGTGACTACTCCAGCCATTGAAGTCATAAATTGTTGTAGTTATGGTGGATAGCCTACTTAGTGGGATACTCAGGAAGTAGAGAGCCTCTTTGGGATAATGCTGAGAGAAGACTCCGGATCAACTTGGATCCTCTCAATACATGTAGAACCAATATATCCAGTGTAGTATAGAGCTCTATCGTGTTTATTATCTTTGAGGAATATGTCCTCCGGAGTGAAAATAATGGACGGCAACTGTCATTGCACCAAATGACATTAGGGGCATGGAATCCCATCGTCATCAGTAGGGGCTGCTAACACTTGTTTCAGAAAAGTTTCTGAATTAGCAAGTGCATCCCTAAGCACATTTCTTATCTTTTTCGAGAGGCAAGTAGCTTATAGAGAGTCATATGATCTGAAATATTGGTGAGCTGTGCCATTATATCGAAGCGGAAAGGAGCGTTGAGTCTTTTTGGAGGATCTTTCTTCAATAATTTGTCGAATCAGTCCTCCTTTTGCTTCCCTTTATTTAGTGGTAGAGATGGTGCCGCGGTCTGGACTGTTATAGTTATTCCCGATATCATTAGCTGCTGTGTCTTGTCAGGGGTCTGGTTATACTGACGCAGGTACAACTTTTCAGACCGGGTGCCTACTGGTTGTGAGGTAGTTGGTTGTTCCGCAAAGACAAGTTTCTCCTCATATGAGTCACTGAGGGAATTTATAGTCACAACGTCATCATCTTTTGCATGAGAGACGACATTACATAACTTGCCTTTGGGTTGGGCTTGCTGGATTCCCATTGCTCATCATTGACGATATCCAGGTGGACCCACATGATATCTTCGTATCTTATTGTCATTGGAACGAGGCCTTTGGCTTTCTACACTTCTGCCATTGGTTTGATAACATCCAGTCTGAATTTAGGAATTGGGGTCACTCCATCTTGAACTGTTAAGAGGAGCTTATCTATAATTACCTCGGTGTCATCTTCGTAGAACTGAGAGAGGAAATAAATTTCTCGGTCAACCTAAGAATTGATGGAGCCGCTGGGTAAACTCCTGAACCAATCAAAGACTACCACCTTAAAGGTGCCAATGAATAGCCTAGCCATGATAGCATCATAGTCTATCACGTTGTCAGTTTGGGACCAAAAGTAATAAATGTGCTGATTCGACGAGCTCTTGCTGTCATACGTATGTAACTTAGGTAACTTGAACTCTGGTGGATAGGGAACTGAGTCCCATTCCAACGGGAAAGGACGCATCATCCCTACTTTCTTTAGCTCATCCCTCTGAGCTAAAGATGCAATCTGAGCTTGGATGTCTTTGATTACCTCGACATCAACTAAGAAGCTTTCCATTGACTTCTCAATCATAGGCTGTTTATCGTTGTTATACTCCTCCTCGTTGCCATTGTTACTGGTGTCATTGATGTTCCAGTTGACCAACAGCTGAGTTACTGGATATTTTTCAATGCTTCTTGCTGAGTCATGGAAATCTGCTCTTGTGCCTCCATTCGCCGATGGAGATCTTCATCGAGGTTGTTGTTGGCCATGTCGACAGACATCACACCTGTTTGCTCGAAGCTGACGGTGTCAGAGAAAGCATATCAACTGGATTCTTCTTTGTTGCCCAACCATTAAAAAAGGCTTCCCAACGGCTCAGGTGACATTGCCTAGAAGAAGAGGATTGTCCATAGTTATAGGGTATCACAACCCTAGAATGGGTATCTCGAAAGACCCCTTTGGGTTCAATCAGAACTTGACTTAAGCCTGGGTTATAGTCAGGGTCTGGAGAACTGACTGAGATTGCGTGAACTCCTTGTTTCCCTCTTCAGGATCATGCCAGATCTCTTCCTCCACTTGTCATGTTGACGGAGACTGCGACGATGTGAGGTTTCTTGACTTTCTTCTTCCTTCTAGACATGGATTTGTCAAAGGTTAGGGTTGACAAACAGTCGAATATTGACGGTTTATTGGAAGTTTCGTTGTGGGGATTGGCCCCAAACAATAATCAGCGGAATACATGATCACCAGTTGACACCCGCTCGTCCACACTGAGACGGCAAGATGTAAGCTTGTTCTTCAGAGTTGGACTTCCACTCATGGCTCAGAAATTCTCATAGGTCTGTGTTGGTCAAACCCAAATGATCCAACACGGAGACTTGTGGAGGCTGGAGGTTTACCCTGTTGGGCTGAAGGATCTTGGGCTGAAGAGTCATATGCTTAGCCCTAGACTTAGCCTTATAGGTTCTGGTGAGCTTCTTTTTGCAATAATTGATTGCTCAAAATAAAGTATAGAGAATATGAAAAGTGTATTTGATTGATTTAAACTCTGAATCTTTTATAATTTAACCGCTGTAGCAAGAGCTAAACGGGTCGGACCTCAGGGAGAGATGCGATGAAAGCTTTTCGGTAATATTGTTTTCTTATTATCTTCTCTGTTTAAAGAACGTGAAAAAGAGGGGATGAATTTGTATATGGGAAAAGAATTAATCTAAAAGAAAGTTTCACAGCTTACTAATAATCAACCACCATGCATGCTAATGCTAGATAGATAATTACTTCACTTCAAATCCTAAACATGATATTCTACCACAAGACCAAGCAAGATACGTAGGATAGAAACTAGGTTAGATTTTAAATAACACCATCCAAGTTTTAACATTACAGTATCAAGGTTATCAATCAAGTATAAAGTAAGAAAAAATCATTAGAAAGTATTTAGCAAATCTTAACCCTATTTAAAATAATACTAATCAAAGTTTAACATTAAAATTTCAAGATTTTCATCAAGCATAGATTAAGAAAAATAGTTAGAAGTATTAGCAAATATTTGACCAAGTTGCTTATCCTAATGAGTCTTCAAGAATAAAAATTATAGTAGGCATGCATATGATCTAATCTGGTTATCAACTAGACATTAGATGTGATGGTGGTGATGTCTTAGCAAGCCATGAGAAAAATCTAGCTACCCATGGTAAATATGACAAGTAAAAGAAAGCAAGAAATAAAAAATAAGAAAAGTAAAAATAAAGTAAATAACAAAAGAGATATGAAAAGAACGAAAGCACCTTGTATTGATCTGCCACCTCAAATTACAATGGCTTCTCCTTCTCACAAATCTTACATTCGAATTAAAACTAGGTTCTAAAAAATACAAAAGAAATTTGGAGAAGAGATTAAAAGAAAAATCCTAAACTATGATCTCTGATGTGGAGGTGCTTCATAATGAGATATTTCAGCTCTTTAAATAGGCCTCAAATCTAATCACAATAGGATACAAATTAGAAGGTTTCATAATTCAATAGGGAATTTAGTCCTGCAGCAAGAAGCGTGTTGTTTGCTGAATATGACTCATCTAACAATTGAATTTGATAGAGTGATAAACAGAAGAATTTTAATCCTTCATGTCTTCTTTTTGCTGCATCTTGAATCAATGGATTTGAAAATCTGCAGCAAACTATACACCATAATCAAAATAAGGGTTAATTGCATTAATTAATAAAGGAATGATCAAGGATATATGTGTAAAAGTGATGATAAAAATGCAATTTTGGAGTACAATCACACCCCCACACTTATCTTTTGATCGTCCTCGAGCAAAACCAAATGTTAGAAACTAATTTAATCTAATCTAACTCACTTTCGTAAGAATCACGATTGCACTTAGCACGTACAACAAGCCATTAAACCTCTAGGTTACCCTAGAGGATGAGTGTTGTCTCGTGAGCGTTTCAGTGAATTGCACCCACAAAATTCATAAAGAAAGAAAATAAAATGTTAGTATTTTCGAAATACCTGAAAGAGAGAGAATATTTGAAATATCTTTATAAAAATTAAGAAATTTATAAGTTTTTAGGATTACCAAATTGATCATTCTTTTACTTAGTCTTTATTCAAGTAATTATTTATCAATTTAGGTTAGGGTTCAACCTGAATTTCTTATCGAGTCTATTATCTTACCCAAAGTCATATGCATCTTTGTGAACACAAATTTTTTTCTTGGGATTCTACAACTTCAACTCTCATGCCTTATACATTTATTACTTTTCTTCTTCTTCTTCTTTTTTTTTTAAGAAGTTTGAAGTATTACCACTTTGTTGCCCTTTAGGCACTTCTTTTTTTTTAAATATGTAGAACTCATCTAATTTTTTTTTTTGTGTAAGAATCAAGACTTCTTGAGGTCCTGATACCTAAATAATTGATTATTAGATGTGTTAATATATATATATATTTTTAATTTTTTTTCAAACTAATCTAATTACCTTTTACGTAAGTACCAAGGCTTTCTTAGGCCAAACTACCTAGCTAATCAATAATTAGATTTGTTTAATTTATATATATTTTTTCTAAGACATATGAGACTTTATTTTGAATCCCAAATGTGTAAGTGTATAAAGCATGCATATTTCATCAAGGTAAAGATATAAAGACTGAATTACTTTTTCAATTTTTTCTCCTTAATCAAAAATGAAACCAAGTGTTAAAAAATCCTAATTATGATTTTCTTATTCCTTAAAATTAACTTAATTACTTACAGAAATAAATCAAAATATTGTTTTCTTTTTCAAAAAGGTTTTTTTTTTAAAAATTGTTAGTATCTACCTATGTTAGTTGTTAGTAAACCCTCCCCAACACATATCTCATGCATTGTCCTCAATGTATGAATGAATGCATGTATGCATGAAATAAAATGTAAAAGAGGTACACCAATAGAATTATGTAGATCTATTCCCTCTAACTTGCTTTCCATCATTCCAATGTGTCCGTTTTAGTGGTGAAATTGGACAGGTCAATTTCTTTTGTCATTTTGGCTCTCATCCTCTCCAACTTGTTCATCACTTTCCTTTTTCTCCTTCTGTTTTTCTTTCCACCACTCTTTACAAATTCATCCTCGTTATCACACAATATTATTGGTGCAACATGAATACCTAGAAATATGAGTTCATCCTCATATATCTCCTCAAAACTTGAATTAACTATATCTTTTGGAGGTATGTAACTAACCAAAGTATCCCTAATTGAATCATTCAAACAGTTAAGTTCATCTTCAAAAAAGTCTTCAAAACTTTGGTCAATTTGAGGTTCTTGATAATTGCACCAAATTATAGGATAGGATGTAAAAGATGATAGATTAGGGTGGGGATAGTCATGATAATTTAGAAAAGAGATTGATGGATGGAAAGATGGTCTTGACCTATCAACTGAATTGTAGCCAAATGAATTTAGATAGGCCATGGGGAATATATTTTTGTTTTATAATTTTCACACAAACAGAGAAGAATTTAGTTGGAAAACAATGAATACCGTTCCCTCCCCGACAACGACGCCAAAATTTGATTGCTTAAAATAGAGTATAGTGAATATGAAAAGTGTATGTGATTGATTTACACTCTGAATCTTTTACAATTTAACCGCTATAGCAAGAGCTAAACCGGTCGAACCTTAGGGAGAGATGCGATGAAAGCTTTTCGGTAATATTTTCTTCTTATTATCTCTCTGTTTAAAGAATGTGAAAAATAGGGATGAATTTGTATGTAGGAAAAGAATTAGTCTAAAAGAAAGTTTCACAGTTTATTAATAATCAACCACTTTACATGCTAATGGTAGATAGATTTACTTCACTTCAAATCCTAAACATGATATTCTACCACAAAATCAAGAAAGATACATAGGATAGAAAACTAGCTTAGATTTTAAATAACACCATCCAAGTTTTAACATTACAATATCAAGGTTGTCAATCAAGTATAAAGTAAGAAAAAATCATTAGAAAGTATTTAGCAAATCTTAACCCTATTTGAAATAACACTAATCAAAATTTAACATTAAAATATTAAGATTTTCATCAAGTATAGATTAAGAAATACAGTTAAAAAGTATTAGCAAATATTTGACCTAGTTGCTTATCCTAATGAATCTTCAAGAATAAAAATTATAGTAGGCATGCATATGATCTAATCTGATTATCTACTAGACATTAGATGTGATGGTGGTGATGTCTTAGCAAGCCATGAGAAAAATCTAGCTACTCATTGTAAATATGATAAGTAAAAGAAAGCAAGAAATAAAAATAAGAAAAGTAAAAACAAAGTAAATAACAAAGAGATATGAAAAGAACGAAAGCACCTTTTATTGATCTGTCACCTCGGATTACAATGGCTTCTCCTTCTCATAAATCTTGCATTAGAAGTAAAACTAGAATCTAAAAAAATACAAAGGAAATTTGGAGAAGATACTAAAAGAAAAATCCTAAAGTATGATCTCTGATGAGGAGATGCTTCATAATGAGAGATTTTAGCTCTTTAAATAGGCCTCAAATCTAATCAAAATAGGATACAAATTAGAAGGTTTTATAATTCAATAGGGAATTCAGTCCTGCAGCAAGTTGGCATGTTGTTTACTGAATATGACTCATCAGACGGCTGAATTTGATAGAGTGATAAACAAAAGAATTGTAATCCTTCACATCTTCTTTCTGCTGCATTTTGAATCATCAAATTTGAATATCTATAGCAAATGTTATGATCTGGATAAACGTGTACAGTCTGAATCCGAGTCTGAATTGATTTTGAACTCTATTTAATTTGAATTATCCTCCTTATTCCTTGTAGAATTAGTTTTATCCCATTTATCTTCTTGGACTTTATCTTTTGAATTTGAACTTGAATAGGAGACGAAGATTAATCCTTTCCTCCTTTGGATTCAATTTAATTTAAAATCCAACTTTAGATAGGATTAGGGATAAAATTAAGCTTCTTGTATGTCATCCTCTCATTTAAGGAATTATCAAGGATATATGTGTAAAAGTGATGATAAAAATGTAATTTTAGAGTACAATCAATAGTCATAACTTCGCAGCGAGGCGAAGCTATGTGAGCACTTAGTGCTTTAACACTATTGAGCAATGCTCTATTTTGAAGCAAAGTGATTCGCTATTAGCACCAGAGGTACTTCAACCCTAGCTTCACAGCTAAGAGTTCCTTCAGCTGGGAATGGAACTACAACTGCTTTGCTGATAGCACTTGCAAGTGCTTTGCCTTTAGCTTCGCAGGAGAGGCAGAGCTGAGCTCTGTGAATAGTTAAAGTAGTCTCGCAGCCAGAGACTTTGTGAGTTTTGCTGGAAGCTAAAACCAGAGAGCTCTTAGCCTCATGTGAGGCTGAAGTGGACTTCTCAATCCAAAGAGCCCTTGGGGCTGATTTAGCTTCACACACTTATGGAAACGCTGGCTTGAAGCTGGCTCAATCTTCGCTGAAACTGAGTTAGGCTTGCAGTTGGCCTTCTTGCTTCCGAGCAGTGGCTAGTGTAGATCTAACCACGGAGATCTTCTTGTGCTTGTGCAAGCTGGTAGGGCTTGCGCCGCCCTTGGAGAGGATTTTCTCGTACCTTCCATGATCGAACTAGATGACCAATGTCTCGTCAGTAGACCCATGAATCCCATCCTTGTATTGGGCACCATCTTCTCGTTGTTGGAGAAGAAATTCCCCAACAGAATCGCCATCTTGTTTTCCATTGAAAAATATAACGTGGGAAAACTTATAAAAGTTGAAGAGAATTACAAGTATTTAATTAAAAGAATAAAAAATTTTCAAGAGCTCTTTTCTAAAGTTTCTAGGGAAATGTGCCGGTGGAAGTCTAGTCGGTGCGTGACTACTTTGTTCCATTGACGATATGAGTGATTAAGTCTTTGAGTCTTTTGCCTAAGAAATTTCCTTCTTACCTAGTTCCAGAAATCTTTCAAGAAAGGAAGATTGTGAGGGTATTAGCACCATAAAAGAGAGGCAAGGTTCTCTAGGAGAGCTCGAAAGATAGGGGTAGGAGAATTCCGGCCTCTTCTTAGAAATCTCTAATCCGCAGCCAGTAGCCTGATGAAAATCTGAACTCACGCCTCGATGAGAAGAAAAACTCCAGCCTCTAGCCTACCTAGCAATGGGCTATTTATAGTCCTTATGGGATGTAACAACCCTTCTTAAAAATCAGCAGATTGATTTAGTCAATCTGATCTAACTTCGATCCTGGGGCTAATATAACTTTGCAGCGAAGTTAATCATAGCTGGAGCAAAGTTAGAGACTTCTGTGCGGAGATACTTAGCCAGCTGGCTTAAGATTTGTTGCAACAATCTCCTGATTCTTTCTACTAATTAGGAGATTTGCCATGATCCTCTCCAATTGATTGAGGAGTGACTGGATTAAGGTAAATAACTGTCATATATGTGATAAAGATTACATCAATCTTGTATTGAGATATAAATGGTCATATAAGCTTGCAGCGGAGCAAGCTCACAGTGAAGCTAAGGAAAGGGCTTCATGCGAAGATAAGCTTACAGTGGAGCTACTGAGCCATCTACGAAGCTGTCACTTTTAACTCTTTCTCAGTGATGTTCAAAGCTTTGCAGCGAAGCTTTAGCTCTCAACTGAGTTTTAAAGAGTCTCAGGCGAAGCTAGAAAATATAGCTTGCAGCGAAGCTAAATGCATTAACTTTCAGGTTTCCTTCAGAGGACAACAATTGGCTCACTGTCTGCTTTACTGGGTCAGTGGAGTCCCAATCATTGTATTGTCCATCAGGGATGGACCGATCTTCAGCCTGTTTGCAACTTATCTTTTGAAAGTGTCGACAAATTAGACATCGTTTGGACTGGTTGAAATGCTGCCTGGGAGTTTGTCTTTTTGGAATGTCAACAGTTCAAGCTGGAAATCCTTTCGAATAATGAGCTTATCATGCATCATTTTTATACGGTCCTTGTACAACTTTGAACATTCGAATGCATCATTTTTTTCTCTTCAAGCTCATCAAGTTGAAGCTTCTTAGACTCTCCCACTTTGTTAAGGTCAAAATTTAAGTGCTTAATTGCCCAGTATGCTTTGTGTTATAGCTCGACAGGAAGATGGCAAGTTTTGCCATAGACTAGCCTATATGAAAACATTCTAATAGGAGTCTTGAATGTAGTTCTGTATGCCCATAAGGCATCAGTCAACCGAAGGAACCAATCTTTCCTAGTGGTGCTCACAGTTTTCTCTAGAATGGTCTTAATTGCTCAGTTGGAAATTTCAACTTGGCCACTAGTCTGTGTGTGATATGAGGTGGCTACCATTTGATTGATGCAGTATTTTCTCATTAAGGCTTCAAATGTACGATTACAGAAATATTTTTCACCATCACTAATGATTGCACGAGAAAAATCAAAATGAGAAAATACATTCTCTTTCAAGAAATTTAGCACAACTTTGTGGTCATTAGATCTACATGTTACTGCTTTTATCCATTTAGATACGTAGTCAACTTCCACAAGGATATACTGGTATCCATGAGACATAGTTCCAAGGGATCCATGAAATCGATGCCCTAAACATCAAAAAATTTTGCCAACTAAGATCGGGCTTAATTTCATTTCATTACATTGTGAAAATTTTTCAAACGTTGACAATAATCAAAATATTGAAAGTAGATATGAGCGTCACGAAATATGGTGGGCCAATAAAATCACATGCAAAATTTTTGCAACAGTTTTCTTCCTATTGAAATGACCACCACATGCATGATCAGGGCAAAATGAAGGAATGTTCTTGAACTCAGAGTCAGGAATGTAACATCGAATGATCAGATCAGGACATTATTTAGACAAATATGGTTCATCCCAGACAAATCATTTGACCTTTGCTAAGAAATGAAATTATTCTTGCTTAGTCCAAGATTAAGTATTTTGTTCCGTGACAAGGTTTCACTACGTCAGCATACCACAAAACAGTTGAATGGCAGATGGACATTAACTGCTCGTCAGGAAATGTCTCAAGAATAGGTAAAGAATCAGACAAAGACTCAACTACCAATCTAGACAAGTGGTTAGCGATAACTTTCTCAACACCCTTTTTTGTTGTGAATTTCTACGTTGAATTCTTGTAGGAGTAAGATTCATCAGATTAAATGAGCTTTAGCATTCTTTTTTGTGAGAAGGTACTTTAAAGGTGCATGATCAGTAAAAATTAGGACCGTAGAACCTATCATGTAGGGTCAAAATTTGTCAATAGTGAAAATGACTGCAACAATTCTTTTTCAGTGGTGGAATTCAGTGGTGGCGTAGTTAAGCTGGGCGTTGTTAAGAGTTCTGCTAGCATAACAAATGACATGATAAAGTTTAGCAATTAGCTTGCCCAAAACAACATCTATCGCATAGTTAGAAGCATCACACGCCACCTCAAATTGAAGATTCCAGTCAGGTGATCAGATGATGGATGCCGAGGTTAACTCGATCTCGAGCCTTTCAAAGGCTGCCAGATAAGAGGAAGTGAACTCAAAGGGAATATCCTTAGCTAGAAAGTCACATAGAGGCTTGAAAACTTTAGAAAAGTCTTTGATGAATAGGCAATAGAACCCAACATGACTTAAGAAAGTTTGCACCTCCTGAACAATTTTAGGAGGTGGCAATTTAGAGATTAAGTCAACCTTAGTTTTATCAACCTCTACACCTTTTTCAAAACTAACATAACCTAAGACAATCTCAGATTTCACCATGAAATATATTTCTTCTAATTAAAAATAAAGTTCTCCTTGTGCCTTATCAGCACCAGTGCGAGTGATATAGGCCCTCATCAAAATCACAGCAAAGACAGGGATGTCATCCATAAATATCTCAAAAATCATTCGACTATGTCTGAAAAGATGCTCAACATACACTGCTTAAAAGTAGCGGTGCATTGCATAGCTCAAAGGCATGTGATGGTAAGCAAATGTACCAAACGAACAGGTGAATGTCATTTTCTCTTTATCATCATGAACAATCAATATTTGGTTATATCTAGAATAACCATCGAGGAAGGAGTAGTATGCATCACAGGTGAATGTCATTTTCTCTTGAATGTCATTTTCTCTTGATCATCACAAAGAATATCTAGTAACTTTCTTTCTTGATCCTTGTCTAAATGAGAAGAAATGATCACAAGTAAGGTTTTTATGTTGATTGGGACATTTTTGAAAACTTTAAAAATTCCCTCAAAGTGATTTTTCTTCCTGTTGACCTGAAAATTTTATGAAAATGGGGCTTTGGGCTAAAGGGTTTATCATGAGTGTCAAGAATAACTTTATCATCTTTTTTTGTCGACTCCTCTAGGGTCTCTTTCTCTTTCTTGTTGTTAAGATTTTCAGAAGTGGGGTGATTGTTAGATGAAACTTGGATTTGCTTGTCTACCCTCTTGCCAGATCATAAAATGTGAGTAGCATGGACTTCTCTGTTTCTTGAACCAAAGCCAATTTCAAATTGGCTTGTTGGAATGTTTGAAGGAACATTTGTCCTCTTAGGTTTGGCATAGTCTAACTTGAGAATTGTCCTTTCTTTCTCCCTCCTACAGATGCGTCTATCTGTATAACGGAACCTCAATCTTAGCTATTGCCTAAGACGTAGTATGATTTATTTGAGATTGTTTTTGATTAGTCTGAGCCTGGCTCTGCATAAACTGTTAGAACATGTCCTATAAAGAAGGTTTACTTTGATTGGGAGGGGCATAGGGAGGGGCAGATGGTGTTGCACTGAATTGGTTCCCCTTATGAAATTGATTATTATGAGGTGGTCCTTGAAAGGTGGTGATCCACCATATCCTTTTCCTTGAGATGACTTCAAAGAAAGGTTTGGATGGTTTCACCATTCTTAATTGTACGTTAAACTGAATGGGTTATTGTTTGGATTAGGCTTGCGAAAAGTATTGAGTACATTTCCTTGCTCGGCTTTAATAACTAGTAACCTAGGGCACTGTTCTATCTGATCGATCCAAACCTGCACAGAAAAATAAACAGGGAGGGACAGTGATGGAAGCGTTGTGTAAGTTTTTTCTTTTAATTTTCAAAGCTAGTTAATATTTATTTTCTCAGTTTTATAAAAAGAAAATAAAGATGTTAAGTTAAGTTAAAAAGGAGATGGTAGAAAAAGAGATGGTAGTGCTATTGTTGTTTTATTTACAAAAGAAAAGGAAACAAATAAATAAAGTTTTGGTGCAAAAATCAGAAATAAAAAGAACTAAAAGAAAAGTACTTACCTCTACTGTTGAATCATAATGAAAATTTACCTTAGTGTAAAATAAAGCGAAGTAGTAGAAACAAATAAATTGAATGTGATGCTTGGCCAGATTGAGTACGATGAAGAGAGGTGGGAAACCTCCATTGATTGTCACCTTCAATATAAGTTTCTTGAGAAAGGATTACAATAGTGTCACTCTACAATAACTCTTCCTCTCTTTTAATCATGTAACTCTCTCTAACCCAAGCTAATAAGAAGGCTTGATTAAAAGGAAGGCATAATAAATAAATAAAATAAATAGAGCAATTGAAGCAAGTAAAATAAAAAAAGAAAAACTTAAGAAAAGAATAGAAAAACCTTTATTGAAGCTGTCACCGTCAAATACAAGAACTCCTTCTCCACAAAATAACTCTCAATCTAAATCCTAAAAATTACACTTGAAATTTGAAGAGAAAACTAAAAAAAACAGTAAGCTTTGATCTCTCCTTGGAGATTCCCTCCCCCTATGCTCCACCTCTTTATTTATAGTAGATATAATGAAAAGACTCCTGCTAGAAGTTGTGCACCCATCAAGAGATATATCTTCAAAACTTAAATTTGAACTTTAGATATTAAGATAATATCATATCTTTTGACTTGAGGAGCAAGCTATTTCTGAAGTTGAATCCTTTCCTTATCTCCAAACTTGACTTGATTTATCTAAAATTTTATGTGAAAATTCAATTCTGATCTGCAACTTATTAGCGTGTTAATTGCTGAATATGACTGATCACACGATAGAATTAGAAAAAATAGTCAACATAAAAATTGTACCTCTTTAAATCTTCTTTCGGGATCAACTTGAATCATCTGATATGTGATTTTCTAATGAAAGATATGCTCAAAACGCTAAACTGTATGTAGTCTGAATCCGAGTTTGAATTCTCCCTTTTTTATCTTTGACTTAGAGTTTAAATAACTTGAATTTAAGTTGATTTTCTCTTTTATCTCCAATTAGTATTGGAATTATCTCTGATTTTTTTTGTCTTCTTGGGCTTTTGGGCTTCTTTTAAATTTTTTTTTGGGCTTCTTTTCTTCTAATTATTGAGGCACGCACATTACTAAGGAAAAATACAATTACATAGCATCATTTAATAAAAATAAATATGAAAATATAATTAAAAATATGCATATTTGATGAACAATCACCCCCACTTTTATCTTTTTGCTCATCGCTGAGCAAATAAAAATGAAAACAATCAAATCTAACTCACTTTCGTAGGAATTATGGTTGCACGTAGCATGTTCAACAAGATGTTAACCTCTAGGTTACCCCTAGAAAGACGAATTTCGTATCGTGAGTGTTTTCAGGGGATTACACCAATAAAATCCATAAAGAAAAAAATAAAGTGTTAATATTTTTAAAAATGCATTTAAAAATAAATCTTTGAAGTATTTTTGGAAGAATTAAGCAATCTATAAGTCTTCGGATTATCAAAATCATTCATTCTTAAGCTTATTCTTTATTCAAAAACTTATTACAATCAAGGTAAGGAGTAAAAATGTATTTCTCATCTTCTATTATTTTACCCTAAGTCATATGCATCTTTGTGACGTAAATATTTGTCTAAGGGTTCTTCTACTTTAGCTCTTATGTCTTATTATTATTAATTTTTTCCATTTATAGCGGTAATATCCTTTAGCTCTATTAGGCTTTTTAATTCGCCCATGTAACAAGCTTTAGTCGGTGACTCCTAAAGCGGACGGTTTAGGGACCAGGTGAGAAAACACCCCAAGGATTTAGGGTTCGAGCAAATAAGACCACAAAACTAAGGATTTTTATTTATATGAATCACATTTAGGCGTGAATACTTGTGCTTTATGAGGCACAAATACCAGCTTAATCAGAGAATTTTTTTATGTAATAATTTTTTTTTATCAGGTATAAGAATCTTTGCTTTAGAACCCTGAGTGAGTGTATAAGTGTATAAAGTTTGTATATTTCATCAAGATAAAAAACAAGACTAAATTACTTTTCAATCTTTTTTTCCTAACCTCAAATCAAGCAAATAATTTTATTTTGATCAAGTATAAGAAATCCTAATTATGCTCCTTTTATTCCTTAAAATTAACTTAATTTCTTGCAAAAATAAGACAAAGTATTATTTTCCTTTTCAAAAAGTTTTAAAGAAAGGAATTTTTTTTGGAAAAGAAAGTAAAAAGAAAAGAATTTTGAATTTAAAATGTTTTTAATTAACTTAAATTCTTGAATTTTTTTTTAAATTAGTAAAGTTAGTATGTTAGTAAACTCTCCCCTATACCTAACTCATGCATTGTCCTCAATATATGAATGAAATGCAATAATACATGAAAAAGGAGAACGGGAAGGAAAATTGTCACCTCAAGGTGGTGGTTCTGGTGGTGATCTCATTGTGCCAAGCGTTTCTGCCCAACTTAAATACTGTAGATACTCATGGAACCCACCTTTTATTACCTCATTCTTATTAGCATTTTTTATACTTCCCACTATGAATAGGATCATACAAGATCCTAGCATGAAATTTTTTTCGATTATATGACCAATCTTGGGATATCATCACGGAGTTCTATTGGTCTAAACCTTGGTCCAACAATGAATGTGATTTTATGAAATAAATGATTTGAGCTCAACAATGAAGGGAATGGGAACTGATGCTGACTCGGGAATAAAACTCAAATCAAGTTTTGGTTCGAGAATCGGAGTTGGTTCATGAGTTTGGTCCAAATCATAGAATTCAAGTTTATAGAATTCCCCAATAATGAGATGTGACTATCCAAAATATGGGTTCATGTTCAAGCTCTAAAGGGATAGGAATCAGTATTGGCTTCGAAATTGGGTCCAAATCGGGTAAGGTTACCAGAGTCAACATAGATTCAAAAAGTGAAACTGAATCACAATATTGAGAATCAGTGTCACATTCATCTTTGAGTTCAATCTCATTGAAATGAAAACTTGTCAATTTGTCAATGGGTTGATATTAGTCAAGTTCAAAGTTTTGTAGTGAAATTGAATCTTGGTTAAAACCTCCAAGATACCATGATTCTTTATCAATATGACTAGGAGAATCAGGAATGGTCAAAAATGTGTTAGGTAGAGTTTTCTTATTTCTATTATTAATTGTGTTTACCAAATTACTCACTTTTGCTTCCAGCATATTAAGAAATTGGGTTTCTGGACTGAATCAGGTCTTCGTACTCTTTCTAAGTTAATAGGTTCTTCTTGCTGTGGTTGGACTTAGAAATTAGAGTAAAGATCTTGGATTTGGGAATTGTTTGGGAGCATTGAGTTCAATTAAATTTTCACTTGTCATGTGAACTCAAGGAATGTTTCAAAAGTATTTTCTAAAGAAGATTTTTCTTCTATAGGTTTGTCTGGTATGGAGTATATGAAACTTTATTTTGGTAAAGTTGTGTTACTAAGACTCGGGGGAGTTGTATACCCCTATGCCCTTTCCCCTATGCTCGCCTCTCTATTAATAGTAGAAGTAGTGGATAGACTTCTGATAGAAATTGTGCACCCATCAAGAGATATATATTCAAAACATGAATTTAAACTTTGAATATTAAGATAATATCCTATTTCTCGACTTAGGGAGCAAGCTATTTCTGAATTTGAATCCTTCCTTATCTCCAAACTTGATTTGATTTATCAAGAATTTTATGTGAAAATTCAATTCTGATATGCAGCTTGTTAGCGTGTTGATTGCTGAATATGACAGATCAAATGATAGAATTAAAAGTAATGGTCGACATAAGAATTGTAGCCCTTTAAATCTTCTTTCTGGATCATCATGAATTATCAGATGTGAAAATTTGTAGCGAAAGTTATACTTAAAATGCTAAAAGGTATCTAGTCTGAATTCGAGTTTGAATTCTCCCTTTTTATCTTTGACTTTAAGTAACTTGAATTTAAGTTGATTTTCTCTTTTATCTCCAATTAGTATTGGAATTATCTATGAATTTCTTTGTCTTGTTAGGCTTTTGGGCTTATTTT
>JAVJIF010028813.1:0-80512 GCA_038442645.1 Agave tequilana | reverse complement strand
CTCATCATCATATCATACTTGCTTGTGTTGAGCATTGATTCATTCATATCTTATACATTGCTTGTGTTGCCTTGCATCTTTATATTGCAATTCATTCTTATATGCTTTGCTTGATTGTGTGTATTTCATATTGCTTGGATTGCTTGTGTGTGTGTGCCTAACTTATACTCATCCAACAAGAGCTTCACATAGCACCTCAACCCATTTCAGGGGAATCAAGGGGAGTTAGTCCAGAGCCTCGCAAGGGGAATTCGGCTACACTTGTTGTATTGTATTAGTTTGTGCATAATTTGCATTAGCTTCCGCATTTAGCGCACTTAGTTTACATTAATTTCTTAGATTAGCACTTACACCTATTCACCCCCCCCTCTAGGTGTTTTTTCAGAAGCGCTGCGTGGTACCGACACTACCACATGAAGTATCGTTGCCGACGTGGTGTATCCGCGGTGCTCCTGGCTTATGGTAGGTCCATAACCCTCCTCCCGGCCATGGCGGCCGGTATTCAAAGCGGGTTGCGGGCCTTAACTCAGGGTCTATGCAGGTAGAGAAGGTTGTTGACTCTCAGGGTGAGCCGATGGTTGACTCAGAGGGAGGCCGATGGTAAAGCGTCCCAACCCTCGTGTTGAGCTTCCCTACACGTACCTAATGGCTTGGTACGTTATGCACTGTCCCTCCCTGATGACGCCGTGTCTTGGTGTGAGGGGTTTATCCCTTGTGTACAGCGATTGGAGAGTTCAGCTAGTGTAATCTTATATGTATTTCATTCGGAAGTGCATTCTAGCTGCTTCGAACTACCAGCTCAATCGCTGCTTCCCCGAGATTACTGGTGCATCTTATGGGATCAATTTGCCGACCTGGTAGGTCCAGACAACTTCACGAGGCTGTCGATGGGAGTTTTCTGGTGGCTGGTCAATATTCGGCCTGGGTATGTGCTTTTTCGGCAAGGGAATTCGTGCACGATCGAGCCATACATGCCGAATCGCTTCGCCTGACAGTTCGGCTATGATCAGTTATATGTCGGCAACCCCAATGCTCATCTCGCCTTCGGTGGGAATTTGTTTGAAGGTGCTCGGCTGTGGTATTATAGCGTGGCTGGAGGGACGGAAGCGCTTTTTCGTCTGCCTCCCAAGGGACCGAAAGGCTGTACAAGCCTCACTTCTGCACCTGGTACTTCCAAGCCAACCAAATGCTTGACTTCTCGCCAGAGTACTCGTGCATTGAGAGTATCAATGCATCTTATGAGCAAAGTCGGTGTCCAAAAAGCGCTCGCGAGGCGTCGATGAATATCGGCGGCTCAAAAAGGCCAGAAGGGTGTCAAGGGGGGAGCCGAGAGCAGCGAAGGGTCGACAGGCAGTGCATAAGCCTCCTCAGGGCTCTACTTTCATCGTTGAGCCTGCCCCCAAGAAGGCCCGGAGAGACTTGACGGGCGAAGTTTCCTTAACCGAGGCCATCCCTTCTGGTGTTGAGGAGCAGAGGGAAGAGGAGGAGGAGGATAGTGCCCCTCTTGTTCGCACTCGTGGATTGCGCAGCAGGGGCCCCGCATTCTTAGAAGAAGGGGAATTTGCTGATGAACCCACCGCCGCTGACGAAGCTGAGCAGCTCGAAGTTGACCTGATGAGCAGGGATGACGTTGAGATTCCAGGGGTCTCAACTCAGCCTGGGGCTTCTTCGGCTCAAGAGAGGAGGGATGAGGCACAACAACTCGGTCCCCTGATATTTTAATGCCCAGCTCACGGTTAATTGACCCCAGCCCTACTACTGGGGTATTTGGCGGCAAGCCCCGATTGCTGAGGCTTCTCACGTTGAACTATCGTCCTCATCATCCGGAGAGGATAGATGATTCATGTGATGAGGTCGATTTTGGCGATGAACCTGTTCTTTCCGGATCCGAGTAAATTCTCACTTATCTTGGAGGAGAGATATATGGGCGTGATCCGGTGACGGCGTCACCACCAGCTGCAGTTGCTTCTGCTGAGGTACTCTTTCCGCCGTTTTGTTAACCTAGCTCCTCTTTTTAACTAGGAAAAGAATTTGACGTTTTCTTTTCCTTTTGATTTCATATTGCAGGGCTGCTCGTGGTTAGCGAGGCCGCGGCTTCCTCCCATATTGAGAAGATGATACAGGAGCTGGCCCAGCAGAGGGAGTCGAGGTTCCTATTGCTGGCAATTATCGAAGTCGGGAGGCCTCCACTCTGCAAGATTCGCCCCAGAACCCGCCACCTTTGAACCCCCAACTTGGTAGGAAACATTGATGCTTTGAATATTTTCCTTTTACCATCGTGGCTGATGTTCTGGTAATTTGCAGAGAGCACCGAGAAGCTCAGGTAGAAGATTTGGCAGTCAGTGCCACCCCGGAAGGCCGTACAGCTCAAACCTCGGCCAGGAACCTGAAGAGGTCGGGCTTGCTGTTACTTCATCCGTCGTGGAGGTTTCTACAGATACAGTAGCCCCAAAAGCGCCGGGGGTACCCCTGCTCTTGCCGTACCTGCCGTTAGCCTGACTCTTGTACCGGAAGAATCGGTTTACATCCCTCGCCCTGTGATAGAAAGGAGATCGGGAGTACTTCAGCAGAATTTTCCCAGGCGGTGATACCATGGGAGAACTGCACGTCAATTGGTGCAGCAGTTCTTTGCCTCTATGCGATCATGTATTGATCTCATTCTGTCTGGAATAGCTCTTTTGAATTCGCCCGGATGTTTCTCGAAAATCTGGTCGAGAACATCAATTTAGCCAAAGGCCCTTCACCAGTCAAGGCGTGTCTGCTGCTGGTGGAGCAGTTGGACATGACTTGAAAGAGCTTAGATCCCTGGAGAATGCTGGCTCATTTCACGAGGCCCAGGAAACTCTGACCAGGCTCCTTACTGCTCAAGAGAAAGAGCGAAGGGAGATGGAAGAAAGGATAGCTGAAAGGACCCGTCTTCTCCAATGTTTCTAGGCTGACCATCAAAAGCTAACTAGCGAGTCAAAGAGTCCGGATGGTCATGTAGGTTGCGAAGCAGGTTATCCTTGATGCTCGAGCTACCATAGCCAGAGCTGAGGCCTTGATTGCTATCAATGAACAGAAGTTGGCCAATTCCGAAAAAAGGCTAGCGGAATTAGAGGCTGCCAAGGCGCAAGTTGAGGAAAATCTCTCTGTTAATTCCTTCGAGCTGGAATCCCTACGAGTGCAGCTGGCTGCGAAGAGATTTTTATCCGAGGAGGAGCTACGGGCCCAGGCTCTCATGGAAGCTGAGAAGGTGCGTCAACATGAGATACATCGCCTTAGAGAACAAATATGTTCTTTGGCGAACCAGAAAAGGACACTCTATTCACCAAGAGTGTTTGTATTTACTTTTATCATATTTGAATAATAAAAGTAGTTGAAATTTTTGTTCCACCTTCATCGCCCTGCTGTAGATGAATCCAACCTATCAATTACAGATTTTGTTTGTGCTCCCTTACTGACTGTGAATAACAGACTTAGGTAGAACTAAGTTCGTTTGATGAAACGCACGTCGTTCCAAAGAGAGACGCGGTTCTGAGGAACGCGACTTTGACCTGCCAGTGAAGATGCGGTTCAAGTTGACGCGAAAGACGCAGCTTTGAGTGTGACTCACTGGCCGCAGTCCTTAACTTTATCCAGCGCAGGAATCAGGATGCATCAAAAATGTGGTCTTACGCTCCTTAAAACTGGCGCAGACATATAAGAGGACGCGACGCTGGGTCTTTGACCCGGTACAAATCCATCATCATCTCGCCATGTCAACACAGCTCCAAGGTACCTGTGAATTTGATAGGCCTCTTTGCTGAAGACTCAAGCCTCAGGACGCAGCTTCCTCTTATTATGCGCTTTCCCCCTGAGACCCCCAGAATGGGTCCCTTTTGTTGATGGACGCAACTTTGAATCACTCCGAGAGACGCAGAGAATTTTCTTAAGGAGGACGCCGTTTTTTGAAAAAGGACGCGGGTTCCTGAACGCGGCTCTCATGCCTGCGTTTTGGTGCAACTTCCCAGACGTTACATGCAGCCTGTCATAAGGTTTTATCGGATCTTTAAACGTCCAATCGTTGTTGACGATTGGGGACTCGCACCATTCGATGTTTCCCGGAGCGACCATCCACCGCGTCGGCTCTTCATTGGGCCTAGGCGTTAATGCCTTTTAATGCCAAACCGGCGCTGGCGGTTGGAGATCTACGTCTTCGACGCTTCCCGAAGCGACGCTCCACGCGTCAGCCTTCCATTGGACTTTGACACTTGTGCGGTCATTAAGGCCGACGGTTCTGATTAGTGAACCATTAATTATGGGCATTATGGCTCGCCTATAAATAGGGCTTACCCCCCTTCCTTTAGCAGTCCCATACTTGGACTATTCTCTTTTAACAGCGAGTGCTCTGAGAGACTCCATCTTCTCCCTTCAAGGACTTTACCAGGGGCTTGCCTCCATGGATGAAGATGACCCAGAGCTTTCATGCTTCTGTTTGGTCTCTTCAGAAGATTACCACTGTCAAGTGATTTCAATAACAGAAAGCGTCTCCTTGAGCCCTTTTATGTCCGCGCTTCGATACAGAGAGTTCAACTCTTAATAGAGGCCTCTGCGGGTACGCCGTCCCGACTTGCCATGATATTTTTAGTCTGACTAAGTTTGAATTTTGATATCTCTTAAAGAGATTTTCATCATCTGGATTTTCTCCTGAAGTCAGTTGGTGTCTTCCTCTTTTGGAAGTTGCGCTATTGACTTAAACTTCTCTAGACGCGAGTACAGTAGACTTAGACACCTGGCCGCAGGCTCTGCATATGGAGCTCGCGTCTTAAGACTGCCAACTTAGGAGAATCTCACTCAGACTGGAGGTCTCAGGCCTGAATCTTGCAACTCCTGTTCATCCAACAGGGAGACGGCAATTTTCGCGTCTGATTCTCTTTGCGTCTTGTCATCTTAGACATGGGTGTGGAACTAGATCACGTTCAAATTCCGCGTATATCACAGCTTTGATTTGCGTCTGTTTCTGCTTCCACAGAAGTTTGGCTCTCTGCATGGGCTATTCCTGCGTCTGAAGTCCTCAGCAATAGCTGCGTCTGTCACTTAGTATTTTCTGTCGAAGTACACTAAGCTTCGGATTTTCTAATTTTGTTGCTTCTTGCAGGTAGGCTTGATCATCCTTTCTTATGTTTGCCGGGCCCCTGGGAGAATATTTCGACCGGCGAACTTATTCGATGTTCGTCCACAAGGGAAGAAATCATGGTCCCCGTCGTCCGCAAGGGCAGAAATCATGGTCCCTGACGGGGACTTAACCTCGCCAAGATCTCTTTGGACGCGATGCACCAGTCATGCTTGCTGGCATGGCATGGTCAGAGTGAGTATGGCGGCGGGGTAACGGTGGATATAGTGGTGGGTAGCATCCCCTGTGAGGTCTCAAAACCTCCTCTCTTACCCCAGAAGTGACATCGAGGAAAACTCGATGCCTACTGAATGCCCTTCTAGTGGAAGAGATGTTCATCAACGAAGGATCATAACCCCACTTCGGATGGTCAGGTGGAATCAGAAGATTCTGCTGCCTTTCGACCTCAAGAAACACCATTGTTCTTGTCAACTAGAGACTTCTTCGATGTTTACATCATGCATCGTGGTGCAACCAGCTTTTGATCGTTGCCACAATGTCCGATCCTACTTTGGTGCCCTTCCAAACATCCTGTACTTGGAATTGTATGTAGCTTTGTGGAGTGAGTGCAACCTCTGAGAGAGAGAGGGACTTCTTTGTACTCCTTAACTGTAACACTCAATCTCATTGTATAAGAGAGCGTTTTGTATCACTTTCATATGCCTGGATATAAATAAAAGTGACACTTTTCTTTTTGTCTCTTCTATCGTCTTGAACTCTCTTTTTTCTTTTTAGTCAGACGCATAGAAGCAAAGAATCTTTGGCTTGTCAAAACTATGATGATAATCTTAACAAGTCAAATTTTGTGGAGAAAGATCCTATTTCAGGAACCCCACAATACTGTCAGAGGTGTAATATTAACTTGACAAGGATAAAATGATTTTTGGTGGACCTGCCACTTTAAAAGAAAGTAACAGTTAATTGGTACCCCAGGGAAGGTGAGCTTTTATCAAAGGTTTAAGCTCACTGGAGAGTTGATGAAAACACTGTTAACGGTGTAATGTTAACCTAACAATTTTTTAGATAGACTTGTTGTTCTGTTGAGGAGAATAACAAGTGAGACTAGGCTCGCGGGGATCTAGGAAAGTCTTTACAGTTAGAGGTGTGATATTAACTTAACGGTTGAATGAAGTCTTGTCAGAAGTATGATGTTAACTTGACAAGAATGTAAGTCAGAGGTGTGATATTAACTTGACTCAGAAGCATTTCAGTTTTCGCCCAGGAAAACTGAAAGTGTCACTGTCATAGGTGTAATGTTTAACTTGACAATGAGGGTAATGCTAGAGGTATAATTTTGAACTTGGCATTAGTCATCTCGACTTCAACGAGGAAGTCCGAGGAAAAGTCATGGCCATAGGTGTATTGTTGAACTCAACAATGACTTGGACGCTAGAGGTGTAGTATTAAACTTAGCATCGTTCATCTCAGCTTCGATCTGGAAGTCTGAGGGAAGATAACTGTCAGAGGTTTAATATTGAACTTGGCAGTAACTTAATTACTGTTAGAGGTGTAATGTTAACTTAACATATATTGTCAGAGGTGTGGTATTAACTTGACAGTAGTGGACTTGCGATATGAGCAATTTGAGGGCCTACCATTCTATTGATGAGAATTGACAAGTGAAGTTTGGAGTGCCAGAGGTATAGTATTAACTTGGCAAATTTGGACTTTTGCTGCTCTATACAGAGTTGACAAGTAAAATTTGTACTCGATAGGGAGTTGGAAATTTTCATTATCAGAGGTATGATGTTAACGTAGCAATGATTGTATTTTGTAGTCCTACCATTCTGTGGATGAGAATTGGTAAGGGATTTTTGGAGGGAAGAGTGGAACTACATCCACTTAGGATTTTTAGCAAACCTCAGCTGTCAACGGGTTTGATATACCTTTACCACTACCGTTTTAGTCGGGCAGCCATGCTATTCCCCTCAGCATGATGAGTTGTCGAGGACTTATGTTGGGCTTAGAAACCAACATTTTCCTCTATCCTTAACCGTCGGAGGCGTCGGATGTTAATGAGGATGGGAACATTAGAACCCAGGGTTTTTAGCAACCCTCAGCTGTCAACGGATTTGAGGTGCCTTTTCCAACTACCGTTTGAGTTGGGCTAGCCATGCTATTCCCCTCAGCATGATGAGTTGTCGAGGGCTTATGTTGGGCTTAGAAGCCAACATTTTTCTCTATCCTTAAACGTCGGAGGCGTCGGATGTTAATGAAGATGCTCTTCTTGTTTTGATCAGAGTGTACTTTTAACTTGATCAGAGGAGGAGTACTATTAAGGATAGTACTTCAGAATCTGCCATTGATCGGCATCATGAGTGTATCGCCATTTGAGGTTATGAGGCGATATGATCCATTTGAGTAATCTGACTCCACTACAAATGGTCCTTCCCATTTGGGCTGAAATTTTCCTTTTGTCGTATGTGTCATCACCATAGGTCTTTTGACGGTTAAGACAAGATCACCTTTCTTGAAAGTCCGCACCTTGACTTTCTTGTTGAAGGCTCTGGAAATCCGAGCTTGGTAAAGCTCGATTTGTTGTTGGGCCTGCAGACGTTTGTCATCTAAGGCTTCCAATTCTTGGAGTCGCTGTCGATGCTTCTCCTCATTTGTCATCTCTGCTGTCAAGGCGACGCGTAGAGATGGAATTTGGATTTCTAGTGGAAGCACGGCTTCACACCCGTATACCAAGAGAATGGCGTAGCTTTAGTTGGAGTTCGAACATTGTGCGATAAGCCCATAAGCATTCACCTAGCCTGTCATCCCAGTCACGTTGACTTTTCGAGACGAATTTCTTGAGGAGCTTGCCAATGGTCTTGTTGAAAGCTTCTGCGAGACCATTAGCGACGGGGTAGTATGCCGTTGAGGACACACTCTGGATTCTGAACTTGGCGCAGAATCTCTGGAAAGCCTGGCTGATGACTGGGTCCGTTGTCGTGGACAATTCGCCGAGGTACCCCAAAACAATAAATGACGTGATGTTTCACGAATCTGATCACATCAGATGACTTCACCTCCTTCAAAGGAACGGCCTCAGCCCATTTGGAGAAATAATCGGTTATGGCCAAAATAAACCGATGTCCTTTTGATGATGGTGGGCTGATAGGGCCAACCACATCCATCCCCCACATCTCAAATGGTCAGGTGGAGGTCGTAGAGTGAAGGTACCCTGGTGCTTGATGAATGAAATCGCCATGTACTTGGCAGGCGTGACATCTTTTGGCATAGGCGATGGCGTCAGCGATCATCTTAGGCCAATAATATCCCAGTCTTTGGAGTCGGTATGCAAGTTTTGGGCCAGGTTGATGGGCTCCACACATACCATCATGGGCTTCTGTCAATATTTCCTGTGCCTCTTTTGGTGAAAGGCAGCGGAGCAAGATCCCGTCGTGCGATCGACGATACAATGTTCGTGTAATCGCATTATAGTAGAATTTGGGGGCTTTCCTTCGAATGGCAGCCGCTTTCTTGGTGTCCTCAGGCAAGATGCCATACAGGACATAATCATGTAGGGGAATCGTCAGTCTCTAGGCTCTGGATCGATTGACAATTCCAGCGCTTCTTTGTTTTGAGAATCTCCTGTTGGCTCATGGTAATCCTCAGGAGCAATTCTCGGGCAATACAGGTCATGGCTGTGGACAAATATCTTCTCCACTGTTCCAGCTGGTAGAGCTAAAGAGGCAGCGAGAGACGCCAGTGCGTCTGCATGCGCATTTTGCTTGCGTGGTACATGGTCGATGTAGAAGTTTGTAAACTTCCCAGCCATGTAGACGGTTGCGTTGTAATAGGGTACTAGGTCTTCATGTCTGACTTCGTACTCCCTGCGAACTTGGCTAACGATGAGTTTGGAGTCACCATATGCCTCGAGATTTTTAACGCCAATCTCATCGACGAGTTGCATCCCAATCAAAAGAGCATTGTATCCGCTACATTGTTGGAGCAAGGCTCGGTTAACGAGACAGCTCGAGAATCACATAGTTCTGTGGGGAGACGAGTACTACCCCTACTCCTGCCACTATATGTCCTTTTGGGCTAGTTCTGGATGCACCGTCAAAGAAAAGTTGCCACACTTGTCTTTCGAAGGATGTCTGAGTGAGGCAGACTTCGGCGACTTCATCTGGGAGATCCTCGTAGACTTTGGCTGTCCTCGGATCTGGGTGCTCGGCTAGGAAATCCGCCACCGCTTGTCCTTTAATGGCCTTTTGTGGTAAAAAGTGCATCTCATATTTGAAAAACACCTAGAGGGGGGGGGGGTGAATGGTGTGAATGCTAATCTAAGAAACTAAATGCAAACTAAGTGCGCTAAATGCGGAAGCTAATGCAAATTATGCACAAACTAATACAATACAACAAGTGTAGCCGAATTCCCCTTTCGAGGCTCTGGACTAACTCCCCTTGATTCCCCTTGAAATGGGTTGAGGTGCTATGTGAAGCTCTTGTTGGATGAGTATAAGTTAGGCACACACACACAAGCAATCCAAGCAATGTGCACACACAATCAAGCCAAGCAATAAAGAATATAGCAATATGAAATAATGCAAGGCAACACAAGCAATATGATAAGGCAATATGAGTTATGCTCAACACAAGCAAATATGATATGATGATATGAAGTATGATGCTTTGCACAATATAAATGAGAGAGAGTTAGAGAGACAATGGATCAATATGCAAACACCAAGATTTGTTTCGAGGTTCGAGCACCTTGCTCTACATCCCCGCCTACACCACCGTGTAGGATTTCCACTATCTCAACTCCCACCGAGGGAACCTCTACCGAAGAGGATTTCTTACAACTCTAGGAGTACCAAACTCCTCTCTCAAACAACAACCTCCTCACAACCGAGGGGTTAGGCCCGTAGCCAATACAACAACCAATCCACACACCTCTACCGAAGAGGCTCACAACCAAACTCCACGTCTACCTAAGAGGGAGCAAACCAATAACCCAATACAACACTCTCCACCTCTACCAAAGAGGGAGCAACACAAGAAATCAAGAGTTTTTACAAGTGGTATATCTCAACCACAAACCTCTTTCCTTTTTCTCTTTTTCCACAAAACAAGATCCTAATAGTTTAGGATAGAAGATATGGCTCAAGTGTGGAATCAAAGTGTTTTTGGAAACAAGCAACAAAGAAAAATCTTTGGGAAAATACTTGCAATATGATAGAATTGAAGATCTAAGCAAAAATCCCAAAAACCTATTTTTCTTTGATTTTCCAAAACCCAAAAACAAATAAGATGAAATCTTTTTGGCTTAAAACCCTTTTAAAAACTCTTTTAAACACTAGAGAAAGTCTGGAATTTTTAGCTCTAAAAATCTGTACAAACAATGGAGAAATGGGGTATATATAGCCCCTAGGAAAAACTAGCCGTTAGGCTGATGTGGCAGTCTGACCAACTGCCGGTCGACCGGCCCGGTCGACCGCCAACGGTCAAAAATGTGACCGTTGGGCAGCAGCGGTCGACCGGTCCGGTCGACCGAAAATTCCCGAGAGCAGAGCTCTCAACCCGGTCGACCGGCCCGGTCGACCGTCCACTGTGCCTAACAGACGTGCACGTCTGTGCACATCGGTCGACCGGCCCGGTCGACCGGCCCTTGTGCGGTCGACCGTTCCGGTCGACCGTACTGGCCTGGCAGGCACAGTGCAGAACTGCACAGATACGAGATTTGAAAATAGGTCTTTTCACTCAATAAAAATCCCATAAAATCACAGTAAATCTAAAAAATAGTTTTAATCACAATAAAAACTGTTTTTCTAAAAAATTGTTTTTCTAAAACTTGTTTTATCATTTTACTTTGATAACCAAACTTGTGATAAAAATTTCAAGACATATATCAATCATATCAATTCATTTTTGTGTCTTGCCAATTTTATCAAAAACAAAACTTGTATTTTATCAAACTAGAATTTTCCAAAACATGAATAGGATAGTCAAAATAAGTTTGTTTAAAAAATTAAGCATGCATGTATAGAATGAAGCAATTATACATATATCCATTTAAACTTGTTTTGATAAACTATTCATGAAAACCAAAAACCAAATCATGAAACGTGTGTGTTTTGTGCACTTGAGCATATCAACTAAACTAAGCTTTACAAATGGATCTAAAACTCTATCTAAACTAGGATACCTAAGTCTTCTTGTCGATCTTCCATCTTCAAGTAGACTCGATCCAAACGCGTGATTCTCCAAGTGCAAAGGTATGATCTTTAAGCTTTGGCACCGGAATCAACATGAAAAGCTTCTAAACTCCTTGTTGAAGCTAATCACCAACTAATATCCTGTTAATGATCTGAAACTTAGAAACACAAGAATATTAGTAAACATAACTACATGAGTGTTGATCATCATCAAAACTAGAGTGGAAGGCCATTGGGCCAACAATCTCCCCCTTTTGATGATGACAAAACTCATGGAGTTATATATGCATGGATTAAAGATAAGCTTCAAGGAAGCTCCCCCTTAACTCATGCATACACAAATAAACAATAATATGCAATGCATGACAAGTGCATATAAACATGGTGCTCTAGATACCAATGGAATATTCAACATAAAATACGCTCTAGATACCAATTACAAAGCAAACTCTATAAATCAATCAAACTTACTATTCTTGAGATTAAAACATAATATATGCATATAAAACATAAGCATGCATATAAAACACAAATACTTCTCCCCCTTTTTGTCAATCATCAACAAAGGGGTAAACAATCAAAACCATAGATAAAATGAGGGGTAAAAATCTTTCTCCCCCTTTTTGTCAATCAAAACAATGCAAACAATGTTCTCCCCCTTTTGTCTAAAACAAAAACAAAATCAATAAGGGGTGACTACAAAAAACAAAATATGTCAATGAAGCATCTTGATACCAATAAACAAGAATCAATATATGTTATATGCTATATACATTCATGAAGAGGAAGACGCTAAGTTAGCTTCCCTACACATATGCATTACATGAAGAAGGGATGACAAGCCCCAATTCACATAACACATATTATGTAATGCATAAGAGGAGATGTGAAGCTCCCCTACACACGTATATCATATAAAGAAGAGTTGTCAAGCTCCTCAATTTATAATATACTCAACATGAATCTATATGTAAAGAGATGTTAAGCTCTCCTTGCATATAGGAAATACAAATCAAAACTTTGAATATTTTCTTTAAACAAAATTTTGAAAATACCAATTGTAATTAAACATAACAAATTTTGAATGTCTAAACACAAATTTTGATATCAATTGTAAGAATATATTTCATTTTGAAACATATAATTTGATGTTGATATCATATGTTTAAAATAACAACTTTTAATCATAAAGAGTGGGAGTACAAATACCAATTGAAATACAAAATCAAATTTTCTCCCCCTTTATGAAAAACAAACTAAAGACATGCATAGTCTTGATAACAATTTAAAAGTAATCAATTTAAACAAAATTGAAACTCAAGCACTAGCATAAACACAAACATATTATGTATGAAAGATAGATACCAATAGAAATTGATATACTTGGAATTTAAAGCATACATACATACAAAGCATATATGAGTATACAAGAAGATCAAAATGATACCAATTGAAAGAGTTCAATGATACCAATTGACATAACAATAAGTTCAAGTGTATACATCATATTATCTACCACCCAATCATAATTCAAGTTTTAAAGATTTTCAATTTAGGGCATACATGAACATGATCTCCCATCCTACCGCCCTTGGATGGTAGGGGTTTTCAAAGATAGATTTGAAAATGTAGTTTTATTTGAAAATCACTACCAAAATGAAGAACATCGCAACTAGTTAAATGGAAAAACTTGTTAACTAGTACGAAATCCTTCAAGCAAGGAATAAAACAAAATTGAAATTCACATGATAATCATCACTCTAACCAATAAAGCATAACTCATGAGAAACAAAACATGAGCAATAGATATGAGTGTACAAATAATATGTGAAGATCATAATCATGAAAAATATTTCATTAAGCTCAATTATTCCTTAAAACATAATTCCATCAAAAACATGAAAAATCATATAAACTCCTTATTTAATCTTCAAGGCATATGTATGTCTAATACAAGCTAAAATATACATACATATCCAAAACTCAACGAGTCCACTAAATGAATATTCATGAAGGCACGTGGCTCAAAAAGATGTATATGTATAAGATTAGTTTGAACTAGATGGACATATACATGAAGTTAAACATAAATACATGAAACATGAAAAACATGAAAAGTATGAAAATTTAGCTTTTCATTAAAACAATTTGATACCAATTCTTTTCAAGGTATATGTATGATTTGTCAACACAAGAAGTATACATACATATCCCTTAAACACACTTTTGAGTCCATAATAGATATTTGCATGAAAGGCAAATGACTCAAGGGGTATACATGTATATCTTCAAGTTTGGCAATACAAACATATACATGAAGTGAAAAACTCATAAAACAAATCCAAAATGGGAATACAAGTTTAAATGTATGAATCATCAAAACTAGACTATACTAGCACATCTAATGGGTTCAAATAAGCATTCAATTCAAACATATATAGATTTATTTGTGGCCCACTATATGTACAAGTATAAATCCTAGTCTTAATGAAAACTAACATCTAAACAAGTAATCTTAACATGAAGCATCAAAAACAAGATAAAAATCATCATGATAAAACTAAAACATGATTATTATGTAAATTCACATGTATTAGATTCATGATGTATATTATAGTTTAAACAAAAGTGAGAACACTAATTATGGGTTCATATAAGCATATGTGTCTCAAATACTATACATGTATGTCAAGGATCTAATAAACATGGCATGTACATAATAATCCATAGATAATGAAAACATGCTATAAAACAAATGAATATGAAAGCATGTAAATAATAATACGGAGTTAGGAATCGTTACCAAAACCTAGAAGGCAACTCTCCTTGTCTCCAAAACTTGGTGGTCCTCTCCACCATCTCTTCCCTTGAAAGTGATGCATCCAATTGATTTCCTTTAAGTCCGGAACGCATCTACTCCAAGGTGCTATCACTCTCACGTCATGTGAGAGCCCACACCTACATTAAACAAAGGAGGGGTGGTCTTTGGTACCCATCTCTTATTGGGTCCATGGGGGTTAGTACCTTCTCTACCCAAACAAACTTCTTGGCTAAATTTTCAACATGTAAACGATCATAGCAAAATTTAGCAAGATGGCCTTTTCGGCCACAATGTGTACATGTGTACACATGAACATACTTGTGTTGATGGTGTCCGTGTGAAGCATGTGTATGCCGTGATGGGTGTGCATGCATAAAGGATGGAACTTGTTTCTTTCGAACCAAGGTTTCCAAGCGTGTGTGTTTCATGGCACATTGGCTCATAGTGGAGCCCAAACAATCTACTGTCTTCTTTAACATACAAATATCATCATTGATCCTAGAGAAGAGGTACATGCATTAGGTAGACTAGATGAAGAAGCTACACTAGCATGGCAAACATGTGTATCAATTTTATTTTGCAAAACAATATTCTTATCTAAACAAACATTCAACTCATTTGAAATAGAAATGATTTTATTTTTCAAAGCAACATTCTCTTTTAAAACAAAATCAATTTTAGAAGACATATTTTCATTTTTCTTCAAAAGAGTTTCACAATCATTTTTAGACTTTAAAAATTTATTTTCTTTTAAAGCAAGTTCCAATTGAGATCTCAATGAATCCCTTTCATTATAGGCCTCAACTTTCTCTTGCAAAACACAATCAAGTCTAGAATGCAAACATCTATTTCTTTTTCAATATCTAGACTTTTCTTTTTCAACACGTTATATTTTCTATTAACTTTTCACACACAATAGATAGTTTTCATTTAAGGCATGGGGATCAACATAATCATTTGAAGAACTAGCACAATCATTACTATCTAGGTGGGATTCCGAATGTACCTCAAGGGAGTCATTCCCTTGGACCATGAAGCATTGTGGATCGGATTCTCCACTAGATTCCTCTTCTTGGATTGGCAATTGAAGCTTGGAGGTGTGGTTGTTGTCAACTTGTTCCACACTGCAAAAGCGGAATCAAGATTAGAACACATAAAAGATAATCTTTAGGAAGTGTGCTTCTAATAGCCTCTAGGGCTTGTGCATTGGCCCCTATATGATTGCAATCACCAAGATAACATCTCTTGGTGGCGGCAAGAAGACATGCAAACCTAGGGTCTTTAGGTACATGGACATCCTATACTTCCAAACATCAATGTTGGAAGGGTCAAAGCTAGGAGGGGTCATGAAGTCCATGGTAAACTATGAATGTGCAAACAAACAAATGCAAATGAGATTAGCAAGCAAATGGATCACTCCTAGGATGTTAAGCCTAAGTATCAGGAGCACTAGCTCTGATACCAATTGAAAAACACCTAGAGGGGGGGGTGAATAGGTGTGAATGCTAATCTAAGAAACTAAATGCAAACTAAGTGCGCTAAATGCGGAAGCTAATGCAAATTATGCACAAACTAATACAATACAACAAGTGTAGCCGAATTCCCCTTTCGAGGCTCTGGACTAACTCCCCTTGATTCCCCTTGAAATGGGTTGAGGTGCTATGTGAAGCTCTTGTTGGATGAGTATAAGTTAGGCACACACACACAAGCAATCCAAGCAATGTGCACACACAATCAAGCCAAGCAATAAAGAATATAGCAATATGAAATAATGCAAGGCAACACAAGCAATATGATAAGGCAATATGAGTTATGCTCAACACAAGCAAATATGATATGATGATATGAAGTATGATGCTTTGCACAATATAAATGAGAGAGAGTTAGAGAGACAATGGATCAATACGCAAACACCAAGATTTGTTTCGAGGTTCGAGCACCTTGCTCTACATCCCCGCCTACACCACCGTGTAGGATTTCCACTATCTCAACTCCCACCGAGGGAACCTCTACCGAAGAGGATTTCTTACAACTCTAGGAGTACCAAACTCCTCTCTCAAACAACAACCTCCTCACAACCGAGGGGTTAGGCCCGTAGCCAATACAACAACCATCCACACACCTCTACCGAAGAGGCTCACAATCAAACTCCACGTCTACCTAAGAGGGAGCAAACCAATAACCCAATACAACACTCTCCACCTCTACCAAAGGGGGAGCAACACAAGAAATCAAGAGTTTTTACAAGTGGTATATCTCAACCACAAACCTCTTTCCTTTTTCTCTTTTTCCACAAAACAAGATCCTAATAGTTTAGGATAGAAGATATGGCTCAAGTGTGGAATCAAAGTGTTTTTGGAAACAAGAAACAAAGAAAAATCTTTGGGAAAATACTTGCAATATGATAGAATTGAAGATCTAAGCAAAAATCCCAAAACCTATTTTTCTTTGATTTTCCAAAAACCCAAAAACAAATAAGATGAAATCTTTTTGGCTTAAAACCCTTTTAAAAACTCTTTTAAACACTAGAGAAAGTCTGGAATTTTTAGCTCTAAAAATCTTGTACAAAACAATGGAGAAATGGGGTATATATAGCCCCTAGGAAAAACTAGCCGTTAGGCTGATGTGGCAGTCTGACCAACTGCCGTCGACCGCCCGGTCGACCGCCAACGGTCAAAAATGTGACCGTTGGGCAGCAGCGGTCGACCGGTCCGGTCGACCGAAAATTCCCGAGAGCAGAGCTCTCAACCCGGTCGACCGGCCCGGTCGACCGTCCACTGTGCCTAACAGACGTGCACGTCTGTGCACATCGGTCGACCGACCCGGTCGACCGGTCCGGTCGACCGTACTGGCCTGGCAGGCACAGTGCAGAACTGCACAGATACGGATTTGAAAATAGGTCTTTTCACTCAATAAAAATCCCATAAAATCACAGTAAATCTAAAAAATAGTTTTAATCACAATAAAAACTGTTTTTCTAAAAAATTGTTTTTCTAAAACTTGTTTTATCATTTTACTTTGATAACCAAACTTGTGATAAAATTTCAAGACATATATCAATCATATCAATTCATTTTTGTGTCTTGCCAATTTTATCAAAAACAAAACTTGTATTTTATCAAACTAGAATTTTCCAAAACATGAATAGGATAGTCAAATAAGTTTGTTTAAAAAATTAAGCATGCATGTATAGAATGAAGCAATTATACATATATCCATTTAAACTTGTTTTGATAAACTATTCATGAAAACCAAAAACCAAATCATGAAACGTGTGTGTTTTGTGCACTTGAGCATATCAACTAAACTAAGCTTTACAAATGAATCTAAAACTCTATCTAAACTAGGATACCTAAGTCTTCTTGTCGATCTTCCATCTTCAAGTAGACTCGATCCCAAACGCGTGATTCTCCAAGTGCAAAGGTATGATCTTTAAGCTTTGGCACCGGAATCAACATGAAAAGCTTCTAAACTCCTTGTTGAAGCTAATCACCAACTAATATCCTGTTAATGATCTGAAACTTAGAAACACAAGAATATTAGTAAACATAACTACATGAGTGTTGATCATCATCAAAACTAGAGTGGAAGGCCATTGGGCCAATAATATTGGGATAATAATATGGCCCATTTTGCCAGTCGGCCATTTAGCGATGAAGGCTTTGTCATGAGTAACCTCAAGGGGTTGACTTTTGATATGACATTTATGGTTTGGCCTACCAGATAGTGTCGCATTTTCTGAATGGCGAACACCAGTGCCAAACATTCCTTCTCGATCGGGTTGTACCGATGTTCGGCTCCGATCATTGTTCTTCTCAGATAGTAGATCGCTTGCTCTCGTCCTTGATCATCATTCTGAGCTAGTAGAGCTCCCAAAGAATGATCCATTACTCGGACGTATATCAGGAAAGGTTTTCCGGATATCGGAGCTGCAAGGACTGGTGGTTGTGTGAGGTATTGCTTGATTTCCTCAAATGCTTGTTGGCAAGCGTCGTCCCAAATGAACGAAACACCCTTCTTCATTAGCTTAGCGAAGGGTTGGCATCTTCCAGAGAGATTTGAGATAAATCTGCGGATGTACGCCAATCGTCCTTGCAATCCCCTGAGTTCCTTGAGATTTCTCGGAGGTTGCATCTCCTGGATAGCACGAACCTTTTCTGGGTCCAAATGAATCCCCGTAGAAGTCACTACAAACCCTAGGAATTTTCCACTGGCCACCCCCAGGAAGGACTTGGTGGGGTTCATCTTCAATTGATGGGCCCGCATGATGTCGAAGACAACCTTTAGATCAGTTATATGATCACCTTTAGCGCGGCTTTTTACTGCGATGTCGTCAACATAGCATTCCACCGTTTTGCGCATGTGTTCGTGGAAAATGGCATTCATGGCCCTTTGATATGTCGCCCCTGCATTCTTCAGTCCGAAGGGCATGACGGTGTAGCAGTAGACCCCTAGTGGTGTTCTGAAGGAGGTATGCTTTTCGTCGTCAGGATACATTTTGATTTGATTATATCGTGAGAATCTGTCCATGAAGGACATTCGTTCGAATCCACATGTATTGTCAATCATGACATCTGTGATTGGCAGTGGGAATTCGTCCTTAGGACAGGCCTCGTTCAAATAACGAAAATCGATGCAGATTCGGATCTTTCTGTTCTTCTTGGCATCGGAGACGATGTTGGCTACCCAGTCGGGATGTTATTCTTCCCTGATGAAGCCAGAATCTATAAGCTTTCTAACTTCTGATTGAATCGCCTCCATTATCTCTGGACGGAATCGTCGCTGTTGTTGTTTGACAGGCTTTACGTCCGAATTGATGTTGAGGCGGTGCATAGCCACTTGAGGATCAAGTCCGGGCATGTCTTCGTAATTCCAGGCGAAGACGTCTATATACTCTTGTACAAGAGATATTAGATTCCTTTTCTCCGAAGGTGACAGACCGTCACTTATGAAGATGGGCTTAGGATTAGCCTCATCCCCCAGATTGATCTGAACAATCTTGTCTTCTGTGGGTGGCTCTCGCTGTTCAAAGCGGGTATCCCAAAGAGTATTTAAATGTTTGATCTAAGGATCCGTATCGGATTGGATCATTTCTTCATCTCCGTCTTCCAGGTGGCTTGTTGAAACCATGTTCACTGAAAGTTCTCCGAAGATGTTGCCGACACTGACATCTGACTCCCATGATGACGTGCCCGAAGAGTAATCGTGACCTAACGATCCTCGAGAATCAGAGGCTGATGGAGCCGGAGTTGATACATAGCCCAACCCCCTGCGAGTCTGATGATAATAATCGGGCGCTTTTCCTTTCGGCACAAAGGATCGAAGTAGCGTTCTCCTTCCTTTGCCAAAGTTCAACCCGGGTCCGCTTGTTAAGTCATACCCCATGCGTTTCATCATTCTGAGTGCTTTTGGCTCATAATGACCAAATTGAGGGGATTCCTCTTCGTCTTCTGACTCTTCATGGGACATTGGTTCGGATTCAACTCGTCCGAAAAGGATTGGTCTTTGGCCTTTCCGTTTTGTTGGAACCATGAATATTGATTCTTGCGCATCGCCGAAATTTCGACAGGTTTCGAAGGACGATTTCACCGGTACATGCAATGATGTCAAAGCATCCATTGTCGACCAGAGATCATCATCTACTTCGGTACTAGTGTCTGACGGTACCGAATCAGAAGCAAACACAGAAAAATACGCTAAATCTAATTCTTCATTAATGTACCAACCGCCTGCATCGTCGGTGGTATTATCGACATCGAGCTTATTAGTGCTCGTTACAGGTGGATCTAGCTCCCACACGCACTCTTCTTCTTCCAGCTCGGTGTCGGCTTCATTGCCAGAGTCTGGTTCCTCTGGTTGAGGGATTTCATCTGCTTCCACAGAGTCCTGGTACAGGAGGGAATCTGTGAAATAATTCTCGACTCCCTTGAACGGATGCCTTTCGGCAATCAACGTTCACACCTTTCCACTCCCGTCAATGTATTTCATGACCTGGTAGAGGGTAGAGGGAACGATAGAATTGCGATGAATCCAAGGTCATCCCAGCAGTAGATTATAGGAAGTGTCAGCGTCGATGACGTAGCATGTCACTTCCGACCTCAGATCTCCGATCTGGCATTTGAGCTTGACCTTCCCCATTGGACGGGTACTATTGGCATTGAACCCATAAATGGTCGTCTGGGTAGGGCTCAAACGATGAGTAGGAATCCCCAAATGTTGCATGACCCGGCGAGGCCTGATGCTCAATGCAGACCCGGGATCTACCTGAATGCGGTTCACCCCAGATGACCCAATATACCCTGCGAAGTAAAGGGGTCGATCATGTTTCCCTTTGACTTGCATATCATCTGCCGTGAAGGTGATGCAGGAAATATTTTGGGAGGCGTGGAGGCAATCCTCTACATCTTCCTCCTTTGGTAGCTGGGTCATGAAGACCTCAACATTAGCCAGAGCTTCTTGTTGAGCTTCTCTGGTCGACTTTGATAACCTGAGAAGCTCATAAAGCGTAATCCGCGCCGGGATGTTGACTAATTGAGCCAGGACATCAAAGCGGTAAGGTGCTGTGGATCCTTCCGCTATGTCTTTTGAAAGAACTCGAGAAAACAGAAGTTCTTTCTGTTTCTCCCCGGGTTGCTTTGTGGAGGGCTTGGCTGGCTCTGCAGCGGGTCTTGGAGGAGTTACCGCCATTTCGCCATACTTTTTCAAATATGGCTGCCCTGAACGAGTTTCTGCCACCAGCCGACTGGGTTCTGCGGCTAGAACTATTGTCTCCTCTTTCGAATCGGTTAGCGAGGGAATATCTGTTTCCGTTTCTCGAGAAGAGGCACACACCACGTTGCACGATGAAGCCTTTGCTTTGCCTTTGGACTTCCTGCTGGTTACAGTAGTCCATTGCTGGCCATCTATAAGGTCGGGATGAACCCACATGACTTCTCCCCGAGGTGTGGGAACAGGTACCAGGCCCTTTTCTTGCTGCTGGTGGGGGTCTGTGTTGACCATTCTCAGCTCTCCTCTTGGGATAGGGACTACTCCAGAGGGTGTTGGAGGTTGCCTTCCAAACTGGAGGAATGACGTCATATTGGCCGCCACCTTCTTCTGCTCTGGATGGAGTTTTAATACCTCCGCGTCAATCAGAGCCTGAAGGATGTCCTTGAAGACATAACAGCTCTTGGTGGGGTGTCCCAACATCCTGTGATACATGCAGTAGTTGGGGTTATCGGTTTTACTGACTTCCTCGGGGCGTCTAGCTTCAGGAAGCTTCAGTCGATTGCTCTTGTTGAGTAATTTGAAGAGCGAGTCAACATGTTCATCCTTGAAGGAATACTGCTTGTTGGCCCGTGATTGGCTTGAAGAGCCATTTCCCTTGACCGGTTGAGGTTTGACAGGGGACTTGGTCTCTGCTGCCAAGTTATCCTTCCTTTTTGTTTGGATGGATGTGTCTGGCGCTCGCCTCGATGACCTTTCAGGTCTGGGTTTGCCTTCTTCCGCTCTGACGCGGGCGACAATCTCCTCAGCCTGTTCACCTTGTTGGACTAATTGCTTCCAGGTGCGGCTTTCAGCAACTCCTATTTGAGCAAGGAGTGAGGTTTGGAGATGTGGCGGCATGTTTCCACCAGGGTAACCTGGGTCATACCGCTCGGACATCGAAGTGCCACGTTCCGAAATCTTTCTATGAAAGATTTGACAGACTCTCCCTTTCGCTGTTTAGTAGCCAAAAGGGTAGGCATGTTGACTTCCGAGTCATCTTCGAAGAAGCGCGTTAAGAAAAGCTTCTCCAAATCACCCCAGTTCTTGATGGAGCCTTCTGGGAGCGTCATGAACCATTCAAAGGCGAGCCCTTTCAGGGTGCCAATGAATAAGCGCGCCAAGATAGCATCGTTATCTACTACATTCCCTGTTTGGGATTTAAAGTAGTAAATATGTTGGTTGGGTGAACCTTTCCCATCAAATGCTTGGAGGGTTGGAGCCTTGAACTTTGGTGGGTATGGAACCAGGTCCCACTCGGCTGGATATGGCCGGACCACTCCTGCCTCCTGGAGGACTTTTCGGTTGGTAAGGGCCTCAAGACGTTGCTCCAACTGGTTCATTCTCTTAGAATGAACTTTTCCTTGTTCTCGGTCGTCCTTTTCCTGCGACGAGGATTTAGACGAGCCAGAAGTAAGTTGCTCTTCTTCCTCTACGTGTACAGAAGATGAACTTTCCCCTTCTTTTCGCTTGCCTTTAGACTTCTTAGAGGAGGCTTTGTTGGTTGACTTCCTCTTGTCTTCAAGCAACTGTGCGAGCATCTGCTTGAGGGAGTCGATAGATTCTTGCTGAGCACGAATCATCTCGAGTTGTTCCTTCTGGGCCTGGGCTTGCTGCTCCAAGCGCCTGGCGGTCTCCTCAGGAGTGCTCGTCATGTATGTGAAGGCCTCTTTCTCTATAGAAGAGTTTGAAGCCCGCGACTCTGCAATGGCAGAGTGCGAGTCATTAATCTCAATGCCCCTGGCTAGGGCATTGTAGTTGATCGGGGGAATGGCCCCGGTCCGGGTGCGAGTGTGTCGGTACACTCCTTCCGGTTCAGAGTCAGATTCATCCTTGGAACTGACTGCAGGTTGTTTTCCCCTGGTCCTGCTCGCCATGTTAGCAGTGAGCTCGGGATATTCAATGTCAGAGAAGATCCTCCGCCTGTGAGAGCGTCTTCTTTTGACTAATGGGGAAATCAGGGTCAGCTGTCTAACTAAAAACTGCTGGTTCACGCCTGAATCACAACGGCACTCCGAGAGCATAGAGATGAGCCGTTGGCAGCAACATGATGAAGTGATTTGATTAACACTTCTTTTCTTCATCAAGTAATCCCTTAGATCCATGGGAAGAGGATCGAAGAGATTAGCCTCGCAACTTCGAGGGCGTGAGGCATCCTTGCGCTGTACAGCTTGGACGCAAGATTCAGAAACGTGGTTCTCGCGTCGCAGCTTTAGGACGCGTGTCTGGCGTCTCTGCTGAGAAGAGACGCGACAGTCGCGTTGCTGCTTGGTGCGTGGGGGCAGGGACGCTTGAGAGAGAGTGGGCTGCTGGGCCCTACGCCTAAGGACGCGTGCCTCTTGTACTTGACGAGGCGCGCAAGCTTCGCCTTGGCGTCTGGTGAGTAGGGCTTCAGAGGAACTAATTTGGGGAGTCTCGCGTTTGGGCCGCCAAACGCGGACTTCGCGTGCTGGATGCGGCGCAGCCAAGAGGCCAGTTTAAACCTTGTGTCCTGTCTCAGTTGGACGATCAGAAGTTCCAACTTGCAGCTGACGCGCACGCCTCCTCTGTCGGCGTTCAGCATTTCGGTTGCGTCGTGGAGGTGGAGAGAAACCAACGACGACCTGGTGCTGAGGGAGAGGGTGAACTGGCTGGACACCAGAGGGCTTGACCACGCGGGTCTCCTGAGAGACGTTGGCGCGTGTATCTCGTATGGCGCGATTGGCCGCGACATCCTTTACAGCAGCTGCGCCTGAGGCCACGCGGGTCTCAGAGCGGGTTTCGGGGTAAGTCCCCGTAGAGACCCTGCGGCAGACGCGGGTCTTTGGGCTCTTGGAGCCGGAAGAGAAACTCTTCATACTTTGTCTGGTCGAACTCGACGACAAGCGATTCGACCCTCTTTCCCTTATAGAGGACGTCACCTTGCGCCACGATTTGTTCGTCAGTAACAAATGTATTCCCCAGCGGAGTCGCCATCTCTTGTTTGGTACGGAGAAGAGACGTTCGGTGTAAAATTTCCTTGAATCAATTGAAAGGTTACAACAAACTTATACTCCGACTACAAGGGAGGGAGGATGTTGAGTCTTGAATCCTCCCTTTGTTTAAGGCTGGGTTCTTCAAGTGGCGGTGGAGAGTGAATCTTGTTCTCCGTTGACCGGGTGAACGTTGAGATCTTCCAGGGCTCTTCTCTTCGGGTGGTTGACGGAGTAACACAGCTCTGTCGACCAAAATTCTCAAAGAGATTGTCGGCAAAGACTAACTTGAGCACAGCAAACTAGCTGAAGAGTTGGACTCTCTTTCTCTGTCTCTCCTCTCTCATCGACCAATCCCTTCTCAATAGCAAACAAGGCTATTTATAGAGGTATCAGGGTGAACGTGCCCCCTAAAAATACTCCACAATGGGGGTTAACCTCCCCGCTATGTGGGCGGTTGATTGGTAGTGAAAAATGCATTTTTATCATTATATTTACCATCACATTTTCATATTTGTTCCTATATTTCTGCACATTTACTAATATTTTATGATTTATTGTGTGCAGGCCTCGAAATATTAAAATAAAGAAATAAAGCTTAAAAAGAAGCCCAAAAGCCCATATTCAAGCCAATGTAAAAGTTGCAAATATTAATTGCCAAAATTGCAAAGACTAAGGGCAAAAGTTGCAAATACAAAGAAGAGGGAAGGATAGACTTCTATTCAACCCTAAACACTTGCAGGATGAGGATAAAAGCCAAGAAGAGAGTGCAAAGATAAGGAAATTCGGGATAAAAGATTTGGGATCTAGTAACTTGCTTCCCAAGTTATATCCAAATCTAAAGATAAAGAGCCAGGATCAAACTTCCAGAAGGAAACGCCCAGATGGACGGACCAGGGGAGGCCACGCGCGAAAGCGCGTGGCCAGCCGCCACCACCAGGCCGCGGAAACGCGGCCCTAGGCTTTACTAACATACTAACATAGGTAGAAATAGGTAGAAACTAACCAAATTTGCCCAAAAAAAAATATTATAAAAAGGACAATATTTTGACTTATCTTTTGAAAGAAATCTAAGTTAGTCTTAAGAATTAGGAAAATCATGATTAGGATTTCTAAAAACTTGGTCAAAATAAATAAATTGTTGAATTTTTAGGTATAAGAGGAGAAATTGAATAAGTAGTTAGTCTTAATTTTTACCTTAATGAAACGTGCATACCTAATGCATATCTAGGATTCTAAGACAAAGATCCTTGTGCCTCATATATATAAAAAAAAATCACAATTAAGCTGGATACATGTGCCTCAAGAAGCATAAGTATTCAAGCCAAAAGGTGAGTTCTAAATAAAATAAAGTCCTTAGTTTTGTGGCCTAGTTCACTCGAATTTGAGTCCGCGGGGTGTTTTCTCACCTGGTGCCCTAAAGCCGACCGGTTTGGGAGCCACCGACTTTAAGTTCACTACATGGGTGGATTAGAAAGTCTAAGAGAACTAAGAAATATTATATGTATTAACACATCTAATAGTCAATTAGTTAGGTATGAGGGCCTCAAGAAGCCTTGATGCTTATACGAAAGAAAATTAGATGAGTTATACATATTAAAAAAATAAAAAATAAAAAAATAAAAAAAATCTATATATATATATAATAATAAAGAGGCATGAGAGTCCAAGTTAAGGAATTCCTAGTAAAAATCCATAAGGATGCATATGATTTTTGGTAACGAAAAAGATTATACAAAAATCCAATTTGATCCTTACTTAAAATGGATAACAATTTACTCTATAAAGACTAAGTTTAGGAATGAATAAAAATGAGGATCCTAAAAACTTGTAGATTACTTAGTCTTTTCAAAAGTATTTCAAATATTTCCTTTTTATGGATTTTCTGGGTGTAATCCGCTGAAAACCCTCACGAGACAACACTCGTCCTCTAGGGTAACCTAGGGGTTTAACGGCTTGTTGCACATGCTAAGTGTAACCGTGATTCCTACGAAAGTAAGTTAGGTTAGATTAATTTTTCTTTTTCTCTTTGATTTTTACTCGAGGACGAGCAAAAAGATAAGTGTGGGGGTGTGATTGGTAGTGAAAAATGCATTTTTATCATTATATTTACCATCACATTTTCATATTTTTTTCCTATATTTCTGCACATTTACTAATATTTTATGGTTTATTGTGTGCAGGCCTCGAGATATTAAAATAAAGAAATAAAGCTTAAAAAGAAGCCCAAAAGCCCATATTCAAGCCCAATGTAAAAGTTGCAAATATTAATTGCCAAAATTGCAAAGACTAAGGGCAAAAGTTGCAAATACAAAGAAGAGGGAAGGATAGACTTCTATTCAACCCTAAACACTTGCAGGATGAGGATAAAAGCCAAAGAAGAGAGTGCAAAGATAAGGAAATTCGTGGATAAAAGATTTGGGATCTAGTAACTTGCTTCCCAAGTTATATCCAAATCTAAAAATAAAGAGCCAGATCAAACTTCCAGAAGGAAACGCCCAGATGGACGGACCAGGGGAGGCCACGCACGAAAGCGCGTGGCCAGCCGCCACCACCAGGCCGCGGAAACGCGGCCCAAGCCGTGTTTTCGCGGCAATTCAGTATTATCCCGGGACTATCTTTCGTGGAGGATTCGTTTTGGGACTCTACAACCTTCTGCACCTATAAATACCCCTGCAGAGCAACCGTAAAGGGCGTCCAGCGAAAATACAGAGCAAATTCTAGGGTTTCTTAGGCTAACTTGTAGTTTAGGTTAGATTTTATTTTCGTTTTTCTTTTGTAAATTTTGTAACTGAGAGTGGAGGAAGCTTTCATGGAGGACGGAGTCCATGCTTGTACTGAGGTGACAGCGGTGTAAGCCTACTTTTCTTTCATTGTTAATGAAATCCACTTGAGGTTCGTTTGTGTTCTTTTATTCTTGTTTATTCTTGTGTTCTTTTATTCTTGTTTATTTATGTTCTTCTATCCTTGTTCTATTCTTCTATTCCTGTTTCATTGTTTCTCTCTCTAATGACTTGCAACACGTGAGATCCGATCGCTTCGAGACTACCTAGCCCAAGAAGAGCCCTTGATGGCCTATGGAGATGAACAAACCTTCGTTAGTTTGTCTTTTATTTTCGTAGTGTAGATTAAGAAGGTGGACGATCCTATACGCCATACTTGTACGCCTTCCAAGACAAGGTAAGTCATCGCACGGATCAAAGGTAAGCAAGGTAGAAGAGGTATGTATGTATAGTTTTCTTTCTTACTAATTCTAGTTTAGATCTCCATCTCTCTCAAATTTACTTTTCACCTTCTCATTGTAAATATCATATACCATTGTAAATATTAAAAGAAAATAATTTTTAGAGAATCTTACTTAAACGCTTCCATCGCTAGTCCCTCCCTGAGGATCACGACCCGCATAGCCACTGCTACCGCGGATTCGAATTGAGAACCTTGCACAACTTGTTCTAAATCTAATATTATTTATTTTGTGTGCAGGAAAATCTCAATCAAAATTTTGGCGCCGTTGCCGGGGAGGGACGGTAAGTTATTCTCTAATAATAAAAAAAATTATTAACTAATTCGTTTATTCTTTTCTGTTTGCAGGTTTGGAGAACAGAAAAATAACAGCAGAAGTGGACATATAGCAACTCTGTGCCTCTGCCCTAGAAGGCAGAGCAGCAGTGCCTACTCATCTGCCGCGCAAACGCGGCAATAGCCGCGGATCCGCGGCAATAGTTGTAACACCCTGATCCCCGGTGTACGTATCATCGTATCTGTACGCGATACGAAGTACAAATTTGATTTGACTTCTGTAGTATTCCGATTGACCTGATTTCAATTTCAAAAATCATTTTCTAATATTTGAGATTTTTCAGGATTTTCTGGAATTTTTCTGGATTATTTTGGAAAATCTCCGTTGTCGGTGTCGACCGATACCGATAACCAGCCTTCTGATTTTTATTTCACAAACGGAGTAGAATTTTTCGATTCGGCTTTCACCGCATGTCTTAAAATCGTATTATCTACGTTCGGGTATTTTTAGGGATTTTTCTGATTTTATCGCAAATCCGGCCAACCCGGTGTCGCCCGTATCGGCGAGGCACTCCGGGATTTTTAATTGGCAAACCGGATTGAGTTTTGACAAACCGTCTTCATATTACGTCTCAGGATATTTTTCTCTATTTTCTGTAATTTTTGGGCATCGTTCGGAGTTAGTCAAAATTTAACCCTATAAAATAATATTAAATTAATTATTTTAATTCATTTTCTTTTTCTTTTCTCTTCTCCAATCCTCCAGCGACTTCTTCCCCACCGACCTCCTGTAGCTAACCGCCTCTCTCCCCTTTAATCCCTCCTCCTCTCTCTCTCTCTTCTATTACTCTCTCTCTCCCTACTCTCTCTCTAAAACGAAACCCGCTCCCTCTCTCTAACTTTCTCTCTTTCTCTCCCTCTTCTCTCTCTCTCTCTCTCCACCCTTCTATTCCCTCTCCCCCTCTCTGTTTACGGCCCCGCGCAGCCGCAGATCGCCGCCGGCGGCCTGAGCACCGCCGCCGGCGCTGGGCGACCGCCGGCGACCTCGGTGACCGCTGCTCCCGCAGCCCCGCCCCCACCGCTTGCTCTCTCCCTCTCCTTTCCACCCTCGCGCTCGCTGGCCGACCGGAGTGGCTCCGGACCACCGCCGGAGCGGCGCCGGCGCCGGGGCGGTGGCCGCGTCAACCCGCGGCTGGGCGGCGGTGGCCGCGCCAGCTGACGCAGCCGCGGGCAGCAGCAGCTGTTGCTGCTGCTGCCGCCACAGGCCATGGAGGAGAACCCAATTCGGTTTTGGGTGTGGGTACAGCCCAAACCCGACCCATTTATACCCAACCCGACCCGTTAAGGTAATATTTTCTTTTAGCCCCTGTAATAATTAAAATTACGTTTAGACCCCTGCAAAATTACAAATAGCCCCCTGAATAATTTCTATTATTACGTAACTAACCTTTTCTCTCGGTTTTGGGTATTCGGGCGATATCTGGAGCATCCGGACTCGGATTTGGACGATTCTGGATCCGTTGCGATCGTGGGAACGAGAGCTACTGTCCTGTAGCCAGTTTGTGAGTGTTTTCTTTTTAATAAATTATATTTATTCATGTTTACTAAATTGGAGTGGTTGCTTTATTGAAATAAAACATGATTACCGTAAATCCCTATGGTTAAGATTATTAAATTGTAAGCCATATGAAGACACTGTAATAAAAACTGTACTTAGCAATTACCTGACTAAGTTCTCTTATGTCATGTTTATGTACCACTGATAATTGTTCCACTATATTATCATATGCCTAGACACTATGATGTCATGTATCGTATCGCTAGGACACTACCCTGTTACTGACCCTGCATGCTGAACATCATTACTGTCATGCACTAGGACATGGTATTACACGAGACACGGACTATAACATGTGTTAGTGCTACGCATATAGGTTACATGGATGAGGGCTATACCATTAGGATACGGATATCATTATACGGATACGGTAGGTCACCATATATGAGTCACTGACCATTGATACTACATGTACATGTTGCATTGATACTATGAAACGTCACTTTAGTATTTCATATTCATCCTCCACTGATATATACATGTACCACTCACGGATACTTGTTACACAGACCGCACTGTTACAGATGCTTACCACACGAGTGTACATGCTTGTATTCTTTCTATCTTCTTGTCATATGACTCACTGTGCATGTTACACCGATTATTGTGCCATGTTACCGTATTCATGTTATATGCTTGTTTCCCGTTACTGATATTGTTAATTCCATTACTGGATACATGTTCCCGTTACTGATATGGATATTCCCGATACTGGACTTGAGAGCTGTTGATATGCTATATGTGGACTTCCACATCTATTGATCCCGTTATATTGATCCCGTTATATTGTTCCCGATATATTGTTCCCGATTCCCGTTATATTGTTCTATGCTATCAACAGAGCTCAGGTCCTGTAATCATGTTACCCGTATCATGTACTGTATTTCTTATTGTTACACTGTGTACTTAACATATCAGATCATAATGATAACTGGGGTATTGGGGAGACTTGACGGTTGATTAGATCTTATCGGGTGATGTACTGGATCCATATTGTTTTCCCACTGCAGGGGACGGTAGTGCTACCTACCACTAGCTCCATGAGCTCCCGTTACTTGATTCGTGCTCCCCTCCTAGCGGAGGGCCCTGGTCTTAGCAGCCAGGGGTCCGTTTAAGGCCGTGATCCCGGGTATGCACGGGATACATCCACCCGATAAGAACTCCTCGACCATGGGTTTCCAATTAACATAATAAAATAGTATACACGATAGTGACATCGGAACATTTGTTATTTGATTACTCTCTCGTTTGGATAATGGTACCCGTAGGCCATGTCCGGATGGGTTCGACTGGGGTGCGGGCTTCAGTATGAACCCCAGTGGTATGGGACACTGGAAGAAAGTAATTAAAATAGCAGGTGGTACTGATCGCTACTATTGTATAAATGACATGACTTTGACATGACCTGCCTGCTACATGTATAGTTGTACTTCTTGTTGTACCTGATCATTTATCCGATATCATGTTACACGTCTATTTATTACTTTACCCGATACATGTTACACTTTCTGTGGTAGCATACTATTCAGGCATATGTGCATATAGTCTATTTTATGTATATCTTGCATTCATCATTACTATCTATGCACTACACCGGATACTGGTTAGATAGCATATGCCCATCTGCATATTCCCTGTTATCACAGCACCACTAGCATGTACACTCGTCATCACTAGATAACATTATATATTCTATAAACTGGATATGATTAGAGACATGACCTGATGATAACCAGTTAGATAATAATGGTAATAAAAGATGACCTGTTTATGTGTTCCTACTGTTTATATGTTGATATATTTCTACTGCTTATAGTAGTATCATGCTTGTAGTACTATAGTATATATTACTGCCTCCTTCAGTTTTACCACTCACTAGGTCGCTTTCTGACGACCCTGGGTTTGCATGCCCAGATTGGCGATCCGAGTTACCATAGCTTCAGAGAATGCCTTGGAGTCACATGGGAGATTCCGCATCAGGACTATTCATAGGTATTCTAGTGCTTTATTTCTGTTATCTTATTTATCCTTGTTTTCATATCTGTTATGATCGCTGACCTCTTTCTGCAGGTATTCTTGTACTGCTTTCATGCTGGACCTCATATCTATATGGAGGTATTGTACTGTATTGAGGCTTAACGTACGCGTGAGCGTGTTTACACCTCGCGTATGTACGTCGCCATAACGTCCCCGTATTTTTAGGATCGGGGCGTTACAATAGTAGTGAACTACTGACGTATCTTTCTGCAGGTTGCTAAAAAGTGCAAGATTTGTTTTCTGCTCTGTTAAAATTTGTTCTGTGAAAACCTGTATACTGCTAATTAATTCAACAGTAAAATATTTGTTGTAAAAGATAAAAATTGATTAGAGGTTTGCATCCTAGGCACGTGTCTTTTCAATTCCTTTATTTTACTGTTGAAGAGTGCTGGAGCAAGGTACGTTCGCATTTCATGTAGAATAGAACTCATCTCTTGGTTGATTTTCATGCTTTGAGTGAATCTTATTTACATATTTTGTACAATTGCACAAATTTATTCTAAGGGCATAACCCATTAACAAGATAAGGTGGGGATTTCATCACCCTTCCTTGGCCCAAAAATCAGATTCCAAGCACTCACTAACCCAAGCCTAATTAAAATTAAGTAGACGTTGGCCCTAGGGACATCTCGGACTCAATTAGGAGATTATCCTAAGGGGGAACAGTGCTGAAAGTTGACTCCTGCCAAATCAATGTCTAGGAAGGGGATTGAGGGCCAAAAGCCCGAAGATTGGTGGTTATTTAATTAAGGAACGTCTTTGACAGAAAACCTCCCACCAATCTTGCCCTGACCTGGCTGATTAACTTGTGGTCAAAGTCTGCACCATACCTCCCGTGGACAATCTAACCAGTTAAGAGTCGTCTAGGTCATAGGTCTACCCTAACTTAGGTTAGAATTTTTTCTTTTTTGTTTGTTTATTTGTTTGTTTTCTTTTTCTTTGTTGTGTTGGTGTGATATGGCATATAATAATAATTTTTCCAATTTTAATCCATATTACACACCTAACTATTTTTCGGATATTACCAACCTGGTATATCACAACTTTGACCAACCTAGTGTGCCGGAATGGTCTTATCCGAATGAATATAACCCATACCCCCATCTTATGACCATAATTTTCATACTTTCAACTCTTCACAGAGTTCATGGGGTTTCGATTCCCCCAAGTCTAATTTTCAACCGACTTGTCCTCTGTCTCCACCTTGTCCACAATATTCCCAAGATTCATACTCAGATCCACCCAGTCAGAATAGACTACCATCTATCCAGGAAATGATGAGTATGCATGAGTCCAAGCAACAATTACCATCAATCGCAGACATGATTATGCGTGAGTCCACCGACTCACAACTTCATCACGATTACACTTCATCCTTTCAAGTCCAATCACAACATGATGCACCTATTAACTATGAAAGGATGCTTGCAGCCATGACTCAGGCTAGATTAGCCCGTGATCATGATATAGATATGATGGTTCAATCTTTACGTTCTCACCGTTCGGCCATTTCCGATATCGCTGACCACTCTCTTAGAGCCGACGAACCAAGTTGCTTTGGACAACAAGATTCTAATTCAGTGCCATCATGTGAACTTGCCGAAACTTCAAATTTTGATAACTTGGCAAGTTTTTCCTTTCCTGAAATAGAACTTGAGCATGAATATGATCATGATCTTCCACCCGGTGATTCAATTTTATTTACTGACTCAATAATGACTCCGGTGTCTCCACCTGATTTTACTTTTCCCGAGTCAACATTGGATCCTGTGCCAATTCATCATGAATTTGAATCACCCATTTTTGATGATCATATTGAACTTGACCAATTGTGCAATTTTGAAAGTCCCATGGATAAATTGGCAAGTTCTCATTTTTATGATATTGAGCTCAATGAGATATGTGACCTAGATTCTCTAATCTGTGATCAAGTTCAAATTCCTGAATCATTATTGACTCCTGTTTTGTTACCCGACTTAGGTAATCTTTTAGAGTCAGTTTTGATTCCCATACCTATCATTCCTGAACTTGAATCACCAACATTGAGTCACATTCCATTGTGGGAAACTGATTGTGGACTTGAGTTTCAGCTTATTGATTTGGACCCACTTCCTGAACCTAGCCCGACTCCTGAACCATTACTTGATTTAAGTTTCTTTCCTGAGTCGGTATTCGTTCCCGTACTTCCCACGTCCAAGTCAATAATTCCATCTTTTCATACTCCATTTTGGGACAAGGAGGTTGACACAATTGACTCTGAAATTTATTATGAAATTTGAAAATTTGATGGGGTGAAAATTTTAAAAAATAATTATACATACATTTTAGTGGGTTATATAAGAAAAATTTCTGGTGGGTTTCACCAAATTTTATGTTATCTTGATTGGGTAGCAACGCTTGGCCCAATTAGACCACCACCGGAACCACCACCTTAAGTAACTTCTGCCTTCCCTTGTTCTTTTTCATGCATATATGCATTCATTCATACATTGAGGACAATGCATGAGATAAGTGTGGGGGTAGGCTTTACTAACATACTAACATAGGTAGAAATAGGTAGAAACTAACCAAAATTTGCCAAAAAAATATTATAAAAAGGACAATATTTTGACTTATCTTTTGAAAGAAATCTAAGTTAGTCTTAAGAATTAGGAAAATCATGATTAGGATTTCTAAAAACTTGGTCAAAATAAATAAATTGTTGAATGTTTAGGTATAGGAGGAGAAATTGAATAAGTAGTTGGTCTTAATTTTTACCTTAATGAAACATGCATACCTAATGCATATCTAGGATTCTAAGACAAAGATCTTTGTGCCTCATATATAAAAAAAAAAAAATCACCAATTAAGCTGGATACATGTGCCTCAAGAAGCATAAGTATTCAAGCCAAAAGGTGAGTTCTAAATAAAATAAAGTCCTTAGTTTTGTGGCCTAGTTCACTCGAATTTGAGTCCGCGGGGTGTTTTTCTCACCTGGTGCCCTAAAGCCGACCGGTTTGGGAGCCACCGACTTTAAGTTCGCTACATGGGTGGATTAGAAAGCCTAAGAGAACTAAGAAATATTATATGTATTAACACATCTAATAGTCAATTAGTTAGGTATGAGGGCCTCAAGAAGCCTTGATGCTTATACGAAAGAAAATTAGATGAGTTATACATATTAAAAAAAAGAAAAAATAAAAAAAATAAATATATATATATATATAATAATAAAGAGGCATGAGAGTCCAAGTTAAGGAATTTCTAGTAAAAATCTATAAGGATGCATATGATTTTTTGTAACAAAAAAGACTATACACAAATCCAATTTTGATCCTTACTTAAAATGGATAACAATTTACTCTATAAAGACTAAGTTTAAGAATGAATAAAAATGAGGATCCTAAAAACTTATAGATTACTTAGTCTTTTCAAAAATATTTCAAATATTTTCTTTTTATGGATTTTGTGGGTGTAATCCGCTGAAAACCCTCACGAGACAACACTCGTCCTCTAGGGTAACCTAGGGGTTTAACGGCTTGTTGCACATGCTAAGTGCAACCGTGATTTTTACGAAAGTTAGCTAGGTTAGATTAATTTTTCTTTTTCTCTTTGATTTTTACTCGAGGATGAGCAAAAAGATAAGTGTAGCGGTGTGATTGGGAGTGAAAAATGCATTTTTATCATTATATTTACCATCACATTTTCATATTTTTTCCTATATTTCTGCACATTTACTAATATTTTATGATTTATTGTGTGCAGGCCTCGAAATATTAAAATAAAGAAATAAAGCTTAAAAAGAAGCCCAAAAGCCCATATTCAAGCCCAATGTAAAAGTTGCAAATATTAATTGCCAAAATTGCAAAGACTAAGGGCAAAAGTTGCAAATACAAAGAAGAGGGAAGAATAGACTTCTATTCAACCCTAAACACTTGCAGGATGAGGATAAAAGCCAAAGAAGAGAGTGCAAAGATAAGAAAATTCGTGGATAAAAGATTTGGGATCTAGTAACTTGCTTCCCAAGTTATATCCAAATCTAAAGATAAAGAGCCAGGATCAAACTTCCAGAAGGAAACGCCCAGATGGACGGACCAGGGGAGGCCACGCGCGAAAGCGCGTGGCCAGCCGCCACCACCAGGCCGCGAAAACGCGGCCCAAGCCGCGTTTTCGCGGCAATTCAGTATTATCCCGGGACTATCTTTCGTGGAGGATTCGTTCTGGGACTCTACAACCTTCTGCACCTATAAATACCCCTGCAGAGCAACCGTAAAGGGCGTCCAGCGAAAATACAGAGCAAATTCTAGGTTTCTTAGGCTAACTTGTAGTTTAGGTTAGATTTTATTTTCGTTTTTCTTTTTAAATTTTGTAACTGAGAGTGGAGGAAGCTTTCATGGAGGACGGAGTCCATGCTTGTACTTAGGTGACAGCAGTGTAAACCTACTTTTCTTCCATTGTTAATGAAATCTACTTGAGGTTCGTTTGTGTTCTTTTATTCTTATTTATTCTTGTGTTCTTTTATTCTTGTTTATTTATGTTCTTCTATCCTTGTTCTATTCTTCTATTCCTATTTCATTGTTTCTCTCTAATGACTTGCAACCCGTGAGATCCGATCGCTTCGAGACTACCTAGCCCAAGAAGAGCCCTTGATGGCCTATGGAGATGAACACACCTTCGTTAATTTGTCTTTTATTTTCGTAGTGTAGATTAAGAAGGTGGACGATCCTATACGCCATACTTGTACGCCTTCCAAGACAAGGTAAGTTATCGCACGGATCAAAAGTAAGCAAGGTAGAAGAGGTATGTATGTATAGTTTTCTTTCTTTCTAATTCTAGTTTAGATCTCCATCTCTCTCAAATTTACTTTTCACCTTCTCATTGTAAATATCATATACCATTGTAAATAATAAAAGAAAATAATTTTTAGAGAATCTTACTTAAACGCTTCCATCGCTAGTCCCTCCCTGAGGATCACGACCCGCATAGCCACTGCTACCGCGGATTCGAATTGAGAACCTTGCACAACTTGTTCTAAATCTAATATTATTTATTTTGTGTGCAAGAAAATCTCAATCAGCGGTGACTGGCCCCATAACCAGGGCAGTTATAACCGAGGCGCGGGTTTCGACCCTCGTGCCTTGATACTGAGACGCGGCTGTCGAGCCTCGCGCCTTGATGCTGAGACGCGGCTGTCGAGCCTCGCGCCTTGATGCTGAGACGCGGGTTTGAACCCTCGCGCCTTGGTGCTGAGACGCGGGTTTGAACCCTCGCGCCTTGATGCTGAGACGCGGGTTTGAACCCTCGCGCCTTGGTGCTGAGATGCGGGTTTGAACCCTCGCGCCTTGGTGTTGAGACGCGGCCAAAATTCGGCTTTTCAATGGCTTGTCTTTTAGTGATTTTTAGACAGCCTATATTTCTTTATTTTAAATACAATTTCCTGTTTCAATCAAAATTTTTGCGCCGTTGCCGGGAGGGAACGGTACGATATTCTCAAAAACTAATTATTCTTTTTCTTCTTTCTGTTTGTAGGATCTGATAGCAGAAAAAATAACTGCAGCTAAGCACATACAGCTACTCTGTGCCTCTGCCCTCGAAGACATAATAACAGAGCCTACTAAATAGCGACGCAAACGCGGCAATTGCAGTATTTCTGCAGCTATAGTAGATAACTACTGACTGATTTGATGCCGGTTGCTGCAAATTGTAAACTTCTGTTTACTGCTTTGATAATTCTTCTCTGTGATCACCCTACATACTGCTAATTAATTAACAGTAACCTATTCGTTGACTAAAAAAAAATTTAGACTCTTGCATCATAGGCACGTGTCTATTTAAATTTCCTTAATTTTTGTTGAAGAGTGCTGACAACAAGGTACGTTCGCATTGCATATAGACTAGGAAGTACCCTTGGCTGATTTACTGCTTTTGAGTGAATACTTGTTTATTGCCTTACACGTGCACTAAATCACTTTAACGGCAAAGCCCATAAACAAGATAATGTGGGGATGTCATTACCTTTCCTTGGCCCACAAATCATCTCCGTTGCACTCACAACCCTAACCCTAAAATAAAAATTGACTAGACGTTGGCCTTAGGTTAACTCGGACTCATTAGGAGATTGGCTGAAGGAGGAAGTTGTTCGAAATTAACTCTCGCCAAATCGGTGTCTAGGAAGAGGATTAAGGGCTGAAAGCCCGAAGCTTGGTGGTTACTTAATTAAGGAACGTCTTTGACAGATAACCTCCCACCGATTTTACCACCTACCGGCTGATTAACTTGTGGTTAAGGTCGGCAATATACCTCCTAAGACAGTCTAAAGTTAGGAGTCGTCTAGGTCCAGGCTTAACCTAGATTAAGATTTTTGATTTTTGATTATTTTTTCTCTTTCTTGATTGATTGGGTGAACTTGTTTGTCAACTGTACATGTCAGCTTGGTCGAGAGACCCGTCACATCTAAACTAACTAGGAAAAGTTACCACCCGGAAGAAAAACCCGATTCACACATGGCACAACCACCATCACTGCAAGATAGGTTCTATCCTATTAGGACCTGTCTTCTATCTTGCATTCAGTTGCCCGATGTAGGAGACGACCAATTTGAGCTAAAATCACAATACATTAACACTCTTCCCAAATTTCATGAATTTGAATTTGATGATGCATACTTTTTCATAAGGAAATTTGAAGAAGTATGTCTAATGATAAAAATACCCAGCCTAGGAGTAGATGCCATTAAATTATGCTTTGTCCCATTCTCTTTGAAAGACTTAGCAAAGAAATGGCTCTACAGTCTAGAAGCCGGTTCCATATCATCATGGGATAATTTCGTCAAAGCCTTCTTAAAGAAATTCTATCCCATCCATAAGACTGCGCAAATTAGGAAAAGCATCTTGCAGTTTAAGCAAACAGCTAATGAACCTTTTTGAAAGTACTTCGAACGTTTAAGGACCTCCTTACCCAATGCCCACTTTACCAAGCTCTTTATGATGGATTAGAATATCAAACAAAAACCCTATTAGAATCCATGTACCAAGAAGAATTTTTGAAAAAGAACGAAGACGAAGGATGGTTATTATATAAAGATTTGGCTGATAAGACCATCTAACGGGAACCAACTCCGAAAAAATTTAGGACTAATGACCTTAGTTCTTCAAAAGGAGGTGCCCATTTCATTGAGATAAACATAGCTACCGAAGCTGAACTAGCTGTTGTGATGCGAAGACTGGAAGCTCTTGAAAGTAAAGAACCAGTCTTAGTGAACCAAGTAAGGCCAACACCTTCGGCGGGCTGTACTTATTGTCAAGTTATGAACCATGTATTCGAGAAATGTCCCGTCTTTTTAGCTTATCAAACTTTGCCCGAGCATATGAATGCAACATTCACAAGGCCCGCTAACAATTCATATTCATCCACCTATAATCCCAGTTTGAGATATTACCCAAATTTCTCATGGGGTCCAAACAACAATGATCAAGCAAGGCCAAAATTCTCCAATAATTTTCAACAATCTCCTTATCAACAAAATTTTCCCAACCAAAGTCCTCCACTCTCTTTCCAAAATTCACATATGGAAACAAGACTCTCCAATATGGAAAGAAAGGTAGACACTCTAGTTAAAAGCCAAGAAACACTAGCTCAAGTCTTGACTAGGATAGAGATGCAACTGAATCAACAAGAAAGACAAAAGGGAACTCTACCAAGTCAACCATTGCCAAACCCTAGAAATCCTAGGCAAGCCAATGAGGCTCAAGACCCAAACTAGTGTAACTTGATTCATACGTTGAGGTCAGGGAAACAAGTTGATAATTAAGTATCTATACCACCGGATCCTGCTCAATTGTCTACTCCATCTAGTTTCACTCCATCTCCACAAAACTCCAAAGAAACTGAAGTTAATAAGTCAGCAAAACAGGTGCGCAAACCTATAGTCCCATTTCTAAATAGGCTTAGGAGTAATAATAATGTACATATGGAGGAACTGCTCGAGGTATTTAATCAAGTTAGACTTAATATACCACTTCCTGATGCAATCCAACAGGTCCCTAATTATGCCAAATTCCTTAAGGACATATGCATCAAGAAAAGAAAGACAAATATGTCCAAGAGGGTTTTTCTAGCCACTAACATTAGTGAGCTATTGTCCAGCCAGATCCCAGTCAAGTACAAAGACCATGGTTGCCCCACCATTTTTTGCACAATAGGTCAAGCTGAAATTAATAGAGCACTCCTCGATTTAGGAGCAAGCATTAATTTGCTTTCCTTCTCCGTATATCAACAACTTAGATTAGACGAACTCAGCCCAACTCAAGTTACGATCCAATTAGCTAATCGATCAATTAAAGTTTCAAAGGGAGAGATCAACGATGTCCTTATACGTGTAGGAGAATTTATTTATCTAGTAAATTTCATTATTTTAGAGATAAAACCTGTGTCTAATCCTAGGTTCCAGACTCCCATCATCTTAAGACATCCATTCCTAGTAACTGCTAACGCAATCGTAAATTGTAGAAACGGATCCATGAGATTGACTTTTGGAGAGATGATCAAGAAAGTCAATGTTTTCAACTTAGGTAAGCACCCCTACGACATAAACGACCAACCCTTTGAGGTCAACTTGATTGAAAATATGACTAGTGAGCACAAAGAGGAGATCATACTAGAATCAAGGGATGATGAAGAGTTAGAATCTAGTGATCTCAACCTTGACGAGATTAAGTGGGCAGCAAGTCCAAGTTCTATAGAGATGGAGAATTTAAGCTTAACACCTCCACCCATTGGCCACCTCCTTCCTTGGAGTTAAAGACCTTTCCTAGGCATCTTAAGTATACCTACCTTGGTGAACAAGAGATGCTTCCAGTCATAGTTGCATCCAACTTGACTAATAGGAAAGAGGAAGACCTATTGGCAACCCTTAGGAGATATAGGGATATTGGTCCCGAATGATACCAATTGTAGGATCTAAAAATAATCATCAACACTCAAATAAAGATATTAGCGTTAAATATAAAGAACTTGCAAGTAAGGAAATAAATCTCAAAAAAGAAAGCAAACACAAATACAAAAGATCTATCCTGGTTCGGTCCTCTTGATCTACATCCAGTCCCCAAACCACCCGCTTGAGATTTTTCTTTAACCTTTGATTTTGTACACTCAAAATCAACACCTTGTATATCACTTGACAAATCCCCTTTGCCTAATGTATACAACTCTTCTTACAATCAAAAAGACCACAACACCTTGTACAACTTCTCTTCAACCCGAAGACTCTTATACAATCTTTCTCTTTAAGTGATTACAAACAATCCTATAAGTCTTGAATCTGTATGTGATCGTGAACAAGGACTCTTATAGGTGGACTTTCAGAAATCCTCACTAAAGGATTAGAATTTGAGTGAAGAAATGAAAGTGGAAACAATTTTCTGAAAAATAGATTTTTGAACAGAGTTTTTGGGCAGAAAACTATTGATTTGATTTGGTGTGTTTAGCCTAAAACAAGATCTCTATTTATAGCTAAAATCTATAGTTAGTTAGGGTAGTTATCATAACAAATTTGAATACTGAAACATTGGATAAAACATCAGAAATCAGAAACTGTCCAACAGTCAGAAACTATCATTAGTCGACTTGAGTCTATGGGTTAGTCGACTATAAGAACAATTTTTGCTTATATTAGTCGACTAGTAAAGGGAGCAAGTCGACTAGGGAAAGACTGATACATGTTACATGTTTCTGGAAACTGAATATAGTCGACCAGTAGAAGGTATTAGTCGACTACTACAAGTATTAGTCGACTAATAAAGTGGATAAGTCGACTAACAATGTTAACTGTTAAGAAACAGAGAGTTGGTAACTTTTTAGGACAAAAGTTAATCGATTACATAAATAGCAAGTCGACTATAAGAAGTATAAGTCGATTAATAACGGGTATAAGTCGACTACAAGGACTTATGATGTGTGTGTGTGTTCAAGGCTTTTAACATTCTAATAAACATCATAATACACATCCATAGCCATAATCCTTGAGAAGTCTTGAGCATGTAGGAGTATGTAGAACTCTTGTATAAGCTTGTGAGATAGAGCTCCAACGAAATGGCTTCACAAATGTATCATCAAAATCAAGTTCCAATAAGGAAGGCCATTGGTTGGACTATGGCCGATATCAAGGGACTAAACCCTAAAATAGTCCAGCATAGAATCCATCTAAATGAAGGGGTTAAAGCGAAGAGGGACCCACAACGTAGGCTAAACCCGCTCATGTAAGAGGTTGTACAAGGCGAAATAGTGAAACTGTTGGATAATGGGATCATTTATCCCATTTCCGATAGCCAATAGGTCAGCCCAGTATACGTTGTCCCTAAAAAGTCCAGTTTTACTGTGGTGAAAAATGAAAAGCAAAAGTTAGTGCAAATACGACTACCTACCAAGGTTCGAGTATGCATAGACTATCGACTAGAAAAAACCATTTCCCCTCCCATTTATCGACCAAATGCTGGAACGATTAGCGGGCCATGAGTATTACTGTTTCTTAGATGGTTACTCAGGGTATAGCCAAATTCCAACAATCCTGGAGGATCAAGAAAAGACAACATTCACATGACTATTTGGGACGTTTGCTTATCGCCGAATACCTTCGGCCTATACAAGGCCCCCGCGATATTCCAACGTTGTATGTTATGCCTATTCTCCGACATGGTCGAGCGCTTCTTGGAGATCTTCATGGGCGACTTCTCCATCTATGGAGATTCGTTTGACCAATGTCACATCACTTAGAACTAGTGCTAAAAAGGTACACCAATAAGAACTTGACCCTAAATTGGGAAAAGTGCCACTTTATAGTGCAACATGGGATTGTCCTAGGTCATGAGATATCTAGGAAAGGGATCAAAGTGGATAAGACTAAGGTGGATATCAAAGCCAAACTCCTAATTTCACGATGCGTGAAAGACATTCGTTCTATTTTAGGACACGCCGGGTTTTACCGTAGGTTTATTAGGGATTTTAGCAAAATTGCTAGACCCCTTACAAACTTTTTAGCCAAGACGTGCCCTTCATCTTTGATGAAAAGTGTTGTAGCGCATGGGAGAAGCTAAATTGGAACTTATCTCTGCACCTATCATCTCACCTCCGGACTGGTCCAAACCTTTTGAGATCATGTGTGATGCTTCCAATTTTGCTATAGGCGCTGTCTTAAGACAAACAAAGATAACAAGCAACACGTGATCTATTATTCAAGTAGGACACTAAACGAAACCCAAGTAAACTATACTACTACTGAGAAGGAATTCTTAGCTGTAGTGTTTGCTTTGGAGAAATTTCGCCCATACCTACTTGGGACCAATACCACTATCTTCACCGACCATTCAGCGATTTGATATCTTATGCTCAAGAAGGATGTGAAGGCCCGACTCATCTATTGGATTCTCCTCCTTCAAGAGTTTGATCTCGAAATTTGAGATAAAAAGGGTGTCGAAAATGCCGTTGCTGATCATCTCTCTCGTGTGCCAAACGCACCTTCCGATGAACTACCCATCAATGATAACTTCCCTGACGAACAACTTTTAGCCGTCTCTATGGAACCATAGTTTACCGACATAGTTAATTACTTAGTCACAAACTATAATTACTTAGTTACAAACCAAACGCCATCTAGTTGGTCAAAACCGGATAGATAACGTTCTTGTCTCAAGTTCGATATTTCATGTGGGAGACCCTTACCTCTTCAAATATTGTAGCGACTAAATAATTAGGAGATGTGTTCTCGAAGAGGAAACTAGAAGTGTTCTAGCCTTTTGTCACGAATTTGCTTATGGTGGACACTTTGGTCCCCGCAAAACAGCTGAAAAAGTACTACAGAGTGGCTTCATTGGCCCACTTTGTTTAAAGATATATTTGACTTTTGCAAAACTTGCACAGGATGCCAAATGATAGGAAGAATTTCTAAATGTAATATGATGCCCCTAAACCCAATTTTAGAAGTAGAACTCTTTGATATTTGGGGCATTTATTTTATGGGTCCCTTTCCTAATTCATTTGGGTACTACTACATCTTGTTGGCTGTAGATTATGTATCCAAGTGAGTTGAAGCCATCTCTTGCAAGACAAATGACAAGAAGTTGTTGTCAAGTTCTTGAAAGAAAACATCTTCTCACGCTTTGGAACCCCTCGTGCCATAATTAGTGATAATGATACACATATTTTCAATAGAACTTTTGAAGCTCTTATGCGAAAATATGCCATATCACACAAGTTATCTACTTGTTATCATCCTCAAACTAGTGGGCAGGTAGAAGTCTCAAATAGGTAAGTTAAGCTTATCTTGGAGAAAACTGTGAATCAAAATAGGAAGGACTGGTTCACCAAAATTGTAGATGCCTTATGGGCATATAAGACCGCCTTTAAAACGATTCTAGGAATGTCTCCTTATAGATTAGTCTATGGAAAGGCTTGCCACCTTCCTGTTGATTTAGAGCATCGAGCCTTATGGGCAATTAAGCAGCTGAATTTTGATCTAGATAAGGCTGGTGCACTTCGAAATTGTAAATTTCTGAATTTGAGGAGTTAAGGAACGAGGCGTATGAAAATGCGAAGATTATGAAAGATAGGGTTAAGGTTTTTCATGATAAGTTCATTATGAGAAAAACTTTTATCCAAGGACAAAAAGTCTTACTCTATAATTCTAGACTTCACTTTTTTTCAGGAAAGTTGAAATCAAGATGGACAAGGCCTTTCATTGTTAAGACTGTGTTTCCACATGGATCCATATAGATATACGACCCTAAGAATGGAAATGAATTCAAGGTAAATGGTCAACATCTGAAACCATTTTTGGAACCAGTACCGGAAGCAGACACAGCCATGGGTCTTTTTGACCCAATGTATCAATAACTCTATCTCTCTGTCAGTTTATTTTATGCATTTATACATACATGCATACATTGGGGAATGCATGAGACAAGTGTGGCAGAGGGTACTAACGCTTAATTTAAAAAAATAATAAAATAAAAAATATGAAATAAAATAAAATATTTATTTTAACATAGATTATTGACTAACTGTAGGTCGTTGTTAACATAACTCACTTAACAATAAAAAATAATAATATATTTGAAAAAGGAAACAATATCTTGACTTATCTTTTGAAAGAAATCCAAGTTAATCTTAAGAATTAGGAAAGTCATGATTAGGATTTCTAAAAAGTTGGTCAAAATAAAATAAATTGTTAGATTTTTAGGTATAGGAGGAAAAATTAAATAAGTAATTAGTCTTGATTTTTACCTTAATGAAATGTGCATACCTAATACACTTACATATGTAGGATTCTAAGATATAGACTCATCTGCCTTATAAAAAAAATAATAAAAAATCATATATAATAATATAAATAAAAAATTTCACTAATTAAGCTGGATACATGTGCCTCAAGAAGCATAAGTATTCACACCTAAAGGTGATTTTATAAATAAAGTCCTTAGTTTTGTGGCCTAGTTCACTCGAGTCCTTAAGTCTGTGGGGTGTTTTCTCACCCGGTGCCGTAGAACCAACCAGTTTGGGAGCCACTGACCTTAAGCTCGCTACAAGGGTGAATTAAAAGCCTAAGAAAACTAAGAAAACTATCTACATATGTACTAACACATCTAATAGTCAATTAGTTAGGTATTAGGGCCTCAAGAAGCCTTGATACTTATACAAAAGAAAATTAGATGAGTTATGCATATTAAAATAATAACAATAATAATATGTGTGTGTGTGTGTGTATATAATAAAGAGGCATGGGAGTCCAAGTTAAAGATCCCTAGTAAAGATTCCCGTTCACAAGGATGCATATGATTTAGGGTAACAAAAGAGACTATATATAAAAATTCAATTTTAATCCTTACCTAAAATTGAACGAATTATTATATTAAGACTAAGTTCATGAATGAATAAAAATGATAATTCTAAAACTTATAATTGCTTAGTTTCTTCAAACATATTTCAAATATTTCTCTCCTTTTTCAAAATAAAAAAATTAATCACTAACATTTTCTTCTTCTTTTATGGATTTTATGGGTGTAATCCACTGAAAACCCTCACGAGATAACACTCGTCCTTTAGGGATAACTTAGAGTTTAATGGCTTGTTGCACGTGCTAAGTGCAACCGTGATTCCTACGAAAGTGAGTTAGGATAGGTTAGTTTTTTTTTTTTTTTCCTTTTCTTTTTATTTTTACTCAAAGACAAGCAAAAAGATAAGTGTGAGGGTGTGATAGGTAATCAAAAGTACATATTTATCATCATATTTATCATCATACTTCCCTACTTATTCTTTTATGAAGCACTGCTATATAACGTTTTATTATTTAATATTGTGCAGGCCTTGAGTAATTAAAGAATAAATAAATAAAGCACAATTGAAGCCCAGAAGGCCAAAAATCTCACAAGCCCACATGCATGATTTGTTTTAGTAATTTAGAAGCTTCTATCTTATCTAACCTAATTTAAACTTGAATTTTATATTATTAATTTAAAATCTAGGGGAGGAGAAGGGAGGATAAAGTAGGACTTCTAATTTCTATTCAAATCAAAGGAGGAGAAGGATAAAATAAGATGGATTCTTATCCTAAAACAAAGATGGACTTCTACTTGAAACAGGTTACTTGCACTACATGATAAAGATAAAGGCGAGCAAGACTTAAAGATAAAGATAAAGGATCAAATCCTTTTCAAATTCAAATTTTTGAAACTTACTTCCTAAGTTATCCCGAATTCTCAAGATAGAGGGTGCGAATGCAGAATCCAAAAAGAGGCGCCCAGGTGGACAGACCTGAGAAGGCCACGCGAGAAAGTACGTGGCCAGTGGCCACGCTTTTGCCGCGGCGGCTATAGTAGTGTTTCCGCGACCGTTTGGATAAATCTGCCAACACTATTTTGTGGGAGAGTTGTGAGAAAAAAACACCTAGAGGGGGGGTGAATAGGTGTTATTGCTAATCTAACAATCTTTTAAAACTAAGTATGATGAATGATGCAACGATCTCTCAAAACAAGACTAAGAGCTGAATACCCCGTGAGAGGTTCTGAACTCCTTCCTCCCAATTCCCCTTGAATGGGTTAGAGGTGCGCAATGCAACCTTGTTGTATGAGAAATGATCGAACAAGAGATGAATAATATGCAATGATGAAGTGCACACAAGATAAATATCACAAGTATGACAAATGTAACAAACTAGAACCAATTACACAAGGAAAGAAAGTTAGAACTCAAGCAATTAAATGAAAGCAATAGAGAGCAAAGGAAATTTAAAGCAAGAATGACACAAGGCAATCGCAAACACAAGAATTTGTTTCGAGGTTCGAGCCACCGCTCTACTCCCCGCCTTCACCTCCGTGAAGGGTTTCCACTATCCACCGAGGACGATTACAATGGCCTACCGAAGACCGAGCACCGAGCTCCACCAAGTACAATAACCTCTACCGAAGAGGTGTCTCCACAAGAACAAGAAGAGGAACAAGAACAAGAGTGATCACAACAAGATCACCAAACTCTTTTACAACACTCTCACTCTTTTTACAACTCCACTATAGAATGAGTAAGGGATTTTTGGCTCTATGAAGTGTAGTGAGAAAAACTCAGTTGTAGAGATGATTTTTGCAAGGGAACACAACTGAAATCTAGCTCAAGAAAGAATTGGAAATGTAGAGCTTAAACACTTTTCTTTTCTCTTTGAAAACTTTAAAAACTTGAGGATTTTTCTTTGTATTTTGTAAGAGAGTCTTCTCCTCTATTTATAGGGAGAAAAATAGGTTTAAAACAATTTATTTAGAGCTTATTTGCTCTGAAAAAGAACTGAAAAACCCTGTAAAAGTCTGCCAAAAAACAGATCAAAAAACAGATTTCAGAATTGCACAAAAGAGGAAAGAGCCGTTGGGCAGCAGCAGGCTTGGCGGTCGACCGGGCCGGTCGACCGCCAGCTCAGCTGGTCAAAGAGCCGTTGGCTCGGGTCTTCTAGCGGTCGACCGGCCGGTCGACCCAGAAAACCCGAGAACAAACCTGCTCTCAGTCTTCCTCTAGCGGTCGACCGGACGGTCGACCCAGAAAACCGAGAGCACTCCTGCTCTCAGACGGTCGACCGCCCGATCGACCGTAGAACGTGCACAGACGTGCACGCCCAGGCACAGTGGCCGGTCGACCGGGCCGGTCGGCCGGTCAGCCTGAAACAGGAAAACAGTGTATTTTTTGACTTTGAAAAATTTTGCAAAATAATTTTTGACTTTAAGGAAACTCAAGTAATATGCTAGTAGGGGTATATAAATAAGATCTAAACATGGTATTTATTTTTGTAAAATATAGAGTCATGTAAATATTTTTTAAGGCATGAAACCTAAACTTTTTAAAACATGAAAACTTAAATACAAGACCAAATTGTGTGTGTGTGTATCCTAGAGCCAATATCCAACACTCAAACTTTAACATTCTAATTCTTACATTGGTTCTAAGTACTGCAAGCTCTTCAAGGGGGCTTTTCACCATCAAGGTCTTCAACACTTGAGTCTTGAGCCCACTTTGAGTTGACTTGAGTCCAAAACACTTTCTTTTAGGGTGTAAACCTTTTAGTAGAGTTAGAACCCTGAAACACACTTAAACAATAGACAATATTAGTACAAATAACTAATATGTTTTGTAATCATCAAAACACACTAAACATGGGTGATTGTAACCTTGGGCCAACAATCTCCCCCTTTTTGATGATGACAAAACATATAGGTTATTTAAACAAAAATGGAAGAAGAGCATGGAAAGCTCCCCCTCAAATAATGCTATGTATCAAAAAAAAAAGTCAATGAAGAGCTAAACACATAGTTTTGTCAAAAACTCAAATGCAAAACACATAGTTTTATCAAAAACTCAAAGCATCAAGATATACACAATAAATGAAGAGCTAAACACATAGTTTTGTCAAAAACTCAAATGCAAAACACATAGTTTATCAAAAACTCAAATGCATCAAGATATACACAATAAACACCAAAACAATCAAAGAAACTCATACTTTTTCTCCCCCTTTTTGTCATACATCAAAAAGGGTTAAACAAATAAAATAAAAGAAATTTTTCTTTAAGAATCCATAATACAAGCATTCAACTCACCACAAATAAATGAAAATCTAGCATAATCTAGAGGTTTAGTAAAAATATCGGCAAGTTGAAAATCGGTTAGAAACATAATCAATATCAATATCACCTTTCTCATAATGATCTCTAAGAAAGTGATACCTAATGTTAATGTGTTTGGTTTTACTATGTTGATTTGCATTCTTTGTCATGTGAATAGTACTAGTATATCACAAAATATTTTAACATGATCAAAGTGTAAATCATAGCCAAGGAGAGTATGTTTCATCCAAAGAACTTGTGCACAACAAGCTCCGGCTGCAACATACTCCGCCTCGGCGGTTGAAAGGGCTACCGAATTTTGCTTTTTGGAAGACCAAGATACAAGACAATTACCTAGGAATTGACATGTTCCACTTGTGCTCTTCCTATCTACCCTACAACCCGCATAGTCGGCATCCGAAAAACTCTTCATATCAAATAGTCCGGTTTTCGGATACCACAAACCCATTTCAATAGTGCCCTTAAGGTATTTAATTATGCGTTTTACCGCTACTAAATGAGACTCCTTAGGACATGATTGAAAACGAGTACAAAGACAAATGGAAAACATGATATCCGGCCTACTAGCCGTCAAATACAATAAACTACCTATCATGCTACGATAAACTTTAATGTCTACACTTTTACCTTGTTCATCCTTATCAAGCTTGGTAGTTGTTGCCATGGGAGTTTTTCTCACTTTAGATCCTTCAAGCCCGAACCTTGTGATGAGTTCCTTTGTGTACTTGGCTTGATTGATGAAGATCCCATCCGTCCTTTGCTTGATTTGGAGTCTAAGGAAATAGTTGAGCTCCCCCATCATAGACATTTCAAATTCATCCTTCATGCATGATTCAAAAGCTTGGCAAAGAGATTCATTAGTAGAACCAAAATAATGTCATCAACATAAATTTGCACAATAAGAATATCTTTTTCTACATGTTTTGTAAACAAAGTTGTGTCAATTTTACCTTTCTTAAAACCATTTGAAATCAAAAATGAAGAAAGTCTTTCATACCAAGCCTAGGGGCTTGTTTTAAACCATAAAGAGCTTTATCTAATTTAAATACAAAATCCGGATGTGTAGGATCAACAAACCCTGGGGGTTGTTCAACATACACCTCCTCTTCAATAAAACCATTTAGAAAAGCACTTTTAACTGTTGGAACCTATTTCGATGAAGACGTTCGTGAAGATCAAATTCATTTGGAGCTCTAACACATGACGAATCAAGAGTCCGACATGATCAAGATGTGCCAAGAAGAGTTGATAGAGTGTGGCTTGTATATGTGGAATAGCATGTAAAAGCCTTGACACAAACGCACATTTCTGTATCCTGTTAGTCGACTTGAAGTCCACTATAGTCGACTAAACCCATGTGTAGTCGACTAACCAAAAGCCCAAGTCGACTAATCCTGTGTCCTGAAACAGCCCAACTCTCTGTTTCTGTATTAGTCGACTAACAGTCAACTATAGTCGACTAATACATTTTCTAGTCGACTAACCCTTGTCCCCAAGTCGACTAATAACTGGTCAAGTCGACTATAAAGTAGTTGCAGTCGACTTGAAGTAGTTATTCTGAAACTGTTCTTCCAACGGCCACTGACCTAGTCGACTACTAGCTAAACCTAGTCGACTAATAGAAGGAATTTTGCCTAGGTTAGTAACTAACTCCATGGGCAAGTCGACTAATAGGCAGTTCTGACTGTTGGACAGTTTTCATTATCTGGTCTTTTGTGCAACTGTTTTCAACGTTCCTTTGATTCAAATTGCACCTATTAACTCCCTAACTAACCCTAGTCTTCAGCTATAAATAGGGAAGTTATTGCAAGGCCATTTACCAAGAGTTTTTCTCAGTTTTCCAAAAAGCCAAAATCTTCAAATCTGAAAAACTGTTTTCTAACTTCAGTCTTCACCAAATTCCAAATTCCATTTGTGAAGTCCTTTGAAGTTTGTCTCCTATACTAGACCTTGTCCACATACACATCTGTACCAAGGCTTATAGGATAAAAGAGTTATAATTCTCAAAGTGTTCATTGTACGCGAGAGGCTTCTTGGTTGAAGAGGCAAGTTGTACAAGGTGACCATTGTACACGGGAGGCTTTTGGTTGTAGAGGCAGTTGTACAAAGGTAAAAGGGTTCTCTTGGTGGAAGATAAGGTGTACACATTTGGCGAAGGGGATTCGACAGTGGTGTACATGTTGTATTGATTTTGGGTGGCAAGATCAAGGTTAAAGGAAAATCTCAAGCGGGTGGCTTGGGGACTGGATGTAGGTCACAAGGACCGAACCAGGCTAAATCTCTTTGTTTGCGTTTGTCAATTTCTGAGATTTGTTTTCCTTTACATGCAAGTTATTTATTTTGTTTATTTACTTAACGCTAATCCTTCTAGTTTTAGATTTGTGTTGACTTGAGTTATTTCAGATCTATAGTTGCCTACAAGAGATAATTTCGCAATTAGTCCTTATCTCAACGATCCTACATTTGGTATCAGAGCAAGGGAGAGCCAAGTTCATCAACAGGCAACAACCATACCAATTCCTACATTTGGTATCATAGGAGGGTCATCAACCGGCATCTACATTCCTACTTCATCAACCGGAGTACACGCTCTGATCCAACATTTGGTATCAAAGCGGGTACAAGTCAACAACAAGGATGGCAACGGAGTTCTCATCATCCCAAATCAAAGAAGGACATTCTACACAACGTCCACCGCTATTTGACGGAACCAACTACAACTATTGGAATTGTAGAATGAAGATATACTTGCAGTCACTCAACTACGACCTTTGGAACATCGTAGAAGCATCATACACCAAGCCTACACCAACTACAACGCTTGGAGTGAAGATCAAAAGAAGAATGCGAACCTTGACGCCAAAGCAATGAATGCTCTATTCTGTGCCCTTACCAAAGAAGAGTTCAACCGAGTGTCAACAGCAACTTTTGCACATCAAATTTGGCATACTCTTCAGGTAACACACGAAGGCACTAATAAAGTTAAGGAATCTAAAATATCTGTTCTTGTCCACGGGTTTGAGTTATTTAAAATGGAGGAGAATGAAACCATATCCGAAATGGTTACAAGATTCACCGACATCACCAATACTCTTGCATCCCTTGGAAAGGACTACACCCAAGTTGAAAGAGTTCGAAAGATCCTTTGTGCACTCACACCAGAATGGGAGAAAAAGACAACCGCCATTGAAGAGGCGAATGATCTCTCAACTATGACATTAGAAAACCTAATCGGTAATCTAATGGCATATGAAGTGCAATTAGAAGAAAGGAAGAAGGACGAACGACAACACCGTTCAAAGAAGAAAGAACTCGCCTTCCATGCATCTTCCGACACGGACAATGATGACGAAGAAGAGATGGCAATGCTCTCAAAGAAGTTCAGAAAATTTCTTAAGTAAGGTAAATTCAAGTGTTTTAATTGTGATAAACCAGGACATATGAAGATGGATTGACCTTTGCTTAAGAAGAAAAATAAGTACAAGAGTAAGAAGTTCAGAAAGAAGAAGAACTACGAAGCATCTTCAGAATATAGTGATTCCTCATCTTCTGATGAAGAAGAATCCACTGAACATGTTAACTTATGTTACATGGCCATAGAAGATGAAGAGGTATCATTTTCTGAACTCTCTGATGCATTTAATGAGTTATTTATGAATCTGAAAAATGAAAAACTCAAAAACAGATTTTTGTTAAAAGAAAATGAGAAACTTTTACAGGAAAATTCTGTTTATGCATTACAATGTTCTTCTATAAATTCTCAACAAGATGAAACTGAAAATGTCATATCATTCTTGAAAACTAAAAATGAGAAGTTTATAAAAGAAAACATTTTTTCTGAAAATGGAAACTAAGTCTTTGAATGATAGAATTTCTATATTAGATAAAGACATGTTAGTTTTCAAAAAGAAATATGAAGATCTTATCCAAAATGTGACTAAGTTAATAAAGGAAAAGAAAAATTAAATGATCTATTATCTTTCAGAATTTGTCACATGATAATCATGGTATTGGTTTTATTGCAAAATCTTCATGTTATAATCATCCATATAGTTATTTTGTAAAAAGTAAGACTAAGAAAAGTAAGTTTATATGGATTCCTAAAAATTTAAATGTTTATGATAAAATACATATATTGCTTCATACATGCATGATATATGTGATTCTTGCAATTATGTATATACTAACAGGTGGAAACCAAATTCTAAATGGATTTGGAGTCCTAAAGGTTAGATATGATCTTTTATATTTGGTACCAACTAACGTTTATCTTGCAGGTACCATATAAAATTTTTTTTGATAAAGATCAACTATGTATATATATACTAATATATTTGTTGCAGGGGAGAACAAAATATTTCTCTATCTGTTATAACCCATTTCTGCAGGGGGAGGAAAATATAACATATTTTCTGCAGGGGGAGGACTTGTGCACACAAAGCGTCATCATCAAAAAGGGGGAGAATGTTGGAACCTATTTCGATGAAGACGTTCGTGAAGATCAAATTCATTTGGAGCTCTAACACATGATGAATCAAGAGTCCGACATGATCAAGATGTGCCAAGAAGAGTTGATAGAGTGTGGCTTGTATATGTGGAATAGCATGTAAAAGGCTTGACACAAACGCACATTTCTGTATCCTGTTAGTCGACTTGAAGTCCACTATAGTCGACTAAACCCATGTGTAGTCGACTAACCAAAAGCCCAAGTCGACTAATCCTGTGTCCTGAAACAGCCCAACTCTCTGTTTCTGTATTAGTCGACTAACAGTCAACTATAGTCGACTAATACATTTTCTAGTCGACTAACCCTTGTCCCCAAGTCGACTAATAACTGGTCAAGTCGACTATAAAGTAGTTGCAGTCGACTTGAAGTAGTTATTCTGAAACTGTTCTTCCAACGGCCACTGACCTAGTCGACTACTAGCTAAACCTAGTCGACTAATAGAAGGAATTTTGCCTAGGTTAGTCGACTAACTCCATGGGCAAGTCGACTAATAGGCAGTTCTGACTGTTGGACAGTTTTCATTATCTGGTCTTTTGTGCAACTGTTTTCAACGTTCTTTTGATTCAAATTGCACCTATTAACTCCTAACTAACCCTAGTCTTCAGCTATAAATAGGGAAGTTATTGCAAAGGCCATTTACCAAGAGTTTTTCTCGGTTTTTCAAAAAGCCAAAATCTGCAAATCTGAAAAACTGTTTTCTAACTTCAGTCTTCACCAAATTCCAAATTCCATTTGTGAAGTCCTGTGAAGTTTGTCTCCTATACTAGACCTTGTCCACATACACATCTGTACCAAGGCTTATAGGATAAAGAGTTGTAATTCTCAAAGTGTTCATTGTACACGAGAGGCTTCTTGGTTGAAGAGGCAAGTTGTACAAGGTGACCATTGTACACGGGAGGCTTCTTGGTTGTAGAGGCATTGTACAAAGGTAAAAGGTGTTCTCTTCGTGGAAGATAAGGTGTACACATTTGGCGAAGGGAATTTGACAAGTGGTGTACATGTTGTATTGATTTTGGGTGGCAAGATCAAGGTTAAAGGAAAATCTCAAGCGGGTGGCTTGGGGACTGGATGTAGGTCACGAGGACCGAACCAGGCTAAATCTCTTTGTTTGCGTTTGTCAATTTCTGAGATTTGTTTTCCTTTACATGCAAGTTATTTATTTTGTTTATTTACTTAACGCTAATCCTTCTAGTTTTAGATTTGTGTTGACTTGAGTTATTTCAGATCTATAGTTGCCTACAAGAGATAATTCTGCAATTAGTCCTTATCTCAACGATCCTACATTTGGTATCAGAGCAAGGGAGAGCCAAGTTCATCAACAGGCAACAACCATACCAATTCCTACATTTGTTATCATAGGAGGGTCATCAACCGGCATCTACATTCCTACTTCATCAACCGGAGTACACGCTCTGATCCAACATTTGGTATCAAAGCGGGTACAAGTCAACAACAAGGATGGCAACGGAGTTCTCATCATCCCAAATCAAAGAAGGACATTCTACACAACGTCCACCGCTATTTGACGGAACCAACTACAACTATTGGAATTGTAGAATGAAGATATACTTGCAGTCACTCAACTACGACCTTTGGAACATCGTAGAAGCATCATACACCAATCCTACAACCAACTACAACGCTTGGAGTGAAGATCAAAAGAAGAATGCGAACCTTGACGCCAAAGCAATGAATGCTCTATTCTGTGCCCTTACCAAAGAAGAGTTCAACCAAGTGTCAACAGCAACTTCTGCACATCAAATTTGGCATACTCTTCAGGTAACACACGAAGGCACTAATAAAGTTAAGGAATCTAACATATCTGTTCTTGTCCACGGGTTTGAGTTATTTAAAATGGAGGAGAATGAAACCATATCTGAAATGGTTACAAGATTCACCGACATCACCAATACTCTTGCATCCCTTGGAAAGGACTACACCCAAGTTGAAAGAGTTCGAAAGATCCTTCGTGTACTCACACCAGAATGGGAGAAAAAGACAACCGCCATTGAAGAGGCGAATGATCTCTCAACTATGACATTAGAAAACCTAATCGGTAATCTAATGGCATATGAAGTGCAATTAGAAGAAAGGAAGAAGGACGAACGACAACACCGTTCAAAGAAGAAAGAACTCGCCTTCCATGCATCTTCCGACACGGACAATGATGACGAAGAGGAGATGACAATGCTCTCAAAGAAGTTCAGAAAATTTCTTAAGAAAGGTAAATTCAAGTGTTTTAATTGTGATAAACCAGGACATATGAAGATGGATTGCCCTTTGCTCAAGAAGAAAGATAAGTACAAGAGTAAGAAGTTCAGAAAGAAGAAGAACTACGAAGCATCTTCAGAATATAGTGATTCCTCATCTTCTGATGAAGAAGAATCCACTGAACATGTTAACTTATGTTACATGGCCATAGAAGATGAAGAGGTATCGTTTTCTGAACTCTCTGATGCATTTAATGAGTTATTTATGAATCTGAAAAATGAAAAACTCAAAAACAGATTTTTGTTAAAAGAAAATGAGAAACTTTTACAGGAAAATTCTGTTTATGCATTACAATGTTCTTCTATAAATTCTCAACAAGATGAAACTGAAAATGTCATATCATTCTTGAAAACTAAAAATGAGAAGTTTATAAAAGAAAACAATTTTCTGAAAATGGAAACTAAGTCTTTGAATGATAGAATTTCTATATTGGATAAAGACATGTTAGTTTTCAAAAAGAAATATGAAGATCTTATGCAAAATGTGACTAAGTTTAATAAAGGAAAAGAAAAATTAAATGATCTATTATCTTTTCAGAATTTGTCACATGATAATCATGGTATTGGTTTTATTGCAAAATCTTCATGTTATAATCATCCATATAGTTATTTTGTAAAAAGTAAGACTAAGAAAAGTAAGTTTATATGGATTCCTAAAAATTTAAATGTTTATGATAAAAATACATATATTGCTTCATACATGCATGATATATGTGATTCTTGCAATTATGTATATACTAACAGGTGGAAACCAAATTCTAAATGGATTTGGAGTCCTAAAGGTTAGATATGATCTTTTATATTTGGTACCAACTAACGTTTATCTTGCAGGTACCATATAAAAATTTTTTTGATAAAGATCAACTATGTATATATGTACTAATATATTTGTTGCAGGGGGAGAACAAAATATTTCTCTATCTGTTATAACCCATTTCTGCAGGGGGAGGAAAAGATAACATATTTTCTGCAGGGGGAGGACTTGTGCACACAAAGCGTCATCATTAAAAAGGGGGAGAATGTTGGAACCTATTTCGATGAAGACGTTCGTGAAGATCAAATTCATTTGGAGCTCTAACACATGATGAATCAAGAGTCCGACATGATCAAGATGTGCCAAGAAGAGTTGATAGAGTGTGGCTTGTATATGTGGAATAGCATGTAAAAGGCTTGACACAAACGCACATTTCTGTATCCTGTTAGTCGACTTGAAGTCCACTATAGTCGACTAAACCCATGTGTAGTCGACTAACCCAAAAGCCCAAGTCGACTAATCCTGTGTCCTGAAACAGCCCAACTCTCTGTTTCTGTATTAGTCGACTAACAGTCAACTATAGTCGACTAATACATTTTCTAGTCGACTAACCCTTGTCCCCAAGTCGACTAATAACTGGTCAAGTCGACTATAAAGTAGTTGCAGTCGACTTGAAGTAGTTATTCTGAAACTGTTCTTCCAACGGCCACTGACCTAGTCGACTACTAGCTAAACCTAGTCGACTAATAGAAGGAATTTTGCCTAGGTTAGTCGACTAACTCCATGGGCAAGTCGACTAATAGGCAGTTCTGACTGTTGGACAGTTTTCATTATCTGGTCTTTTGTGCAACTGTTTTCAACGTTCCTTTGATTCAAATTGCACCTATTAACTCCCTAACTAACCCTAGTCTTCAGCTATAGATAGGGAAGTTATTGCAAAGGCCATTTACCAAGAGTTTTTCTCAGTTTTCCAAAAAGCCAAAATCTGCAAATCTGAAAAACTGTTTTCTAACTTCAGTCTTCACCAAATTCCAAATTCCATTTGTGAAGTCCTTTGAAGTTTGTCTCTTATACTAGACCTTGTCCACATACACATCTGTACCAAGGCTTATAGGATAAAAGAGTTGTAATTCTCAAAGTGTTCATTGTACACGAGAGGCTTCTTGGTTGAAGAGGCAAGTTGTACAAGGTGACCATTGTACACGGGAGGCTTCTTGGTTGTAGAGGCAGTTGTACAAAGGTAAAAGGTGTTCTCTTGGTAGAAGATAAGGTGTACACATTTGGCGAAGGGGATTCGACAAGCGGTGTACATGTTGTATTGATTTTGGGTGGCAAGATCAAGGTTAAAGGAAAATCTCAAGCGGGTGACTTGGGGACTGGATGTAGGTCACAAGGACCGAACAAGGCTAAATCTCTTTGTTTGCGTTTGTCAATTTCTGAGATTTGTTTTCCTTACATGCAAGTTATTTATTTTGTTTATTTACTTAACGCTAATCCTTCTAGTTTTAGATTTGTGTTGACTTGAGTTATTTCAGATCTATAGTTGCCTACAAGAGATAATTCTGCAATTAGTCCTTATCTCAACGATCCTACATTTGGTATCAGAGCAAGGGAGAGCCAAGTTCATCAACAGGCAACAACCATACCAATTCCTACATTTGGTATCATAGGAGGATCATCAACCGGCATCTACATTCCTACTTCATCAACCGGAGTACACGCTCTGATCCAACATTTGGTATCAAAGCGGGTACAAGTCAACAACAAGGATGGCAACGGAGTTCTCATCATCACAAATCAAAGAAGGACATTCTATACAACGTCCACCGCTATTTGACGGAACCAACTACAACTATTGGAAGTGTAGAATGAAGATATACTTGCAGTCACTCAACTACGACCTTTGGAACATCGTAGAGCATCATACACCAAGCCTACAACCAACTACAACGCTTGGAGTGAAGATCAAAAGAAGAATGCGAACCTTGACGCCAAAGCAATGAATGCTCTATTCTGTGCCCTTACCAAAGAAGAGTTCAACCGAGTGTCAACAGTAACTTCTGCACATCAAATTTGGCATACTCTTCAGGTAACACACGAAGGCACTAATAAAGTTAAGGAATCTAAAATATCTGTTCTTGTCCACGGGTTTGAGTTATTTAAAATGGAGGAGAATGAAACCATATCCGAAATGGTTACAAGATTCACCGACATCACCAATACTCTTGCATCCCTTGGAAAGGACTACACCCAAGTTGAAAGAGTTCGAAAGATCCTTCGTGCACTCACACCAGAATGGGAGAAAAAGACAACCGCCATTGAAGAGGCGAATGATCTCTCAACTATGACATTAGAAAACCTAATCGGTAATCTAATGGCATATGAAGTGCAATTAGAAGAAAGGAAGAAGGACGAACGACAACACCGTTCAAAGAAGAAAGAACTCGCCTTCCATGCATCTTCCGACACGGACAATGATGACGAAGAGGAAATGGCAATGCTCTCAAAGAAGTTCAGAAAATTTCTTAAGCAAGGTAAATTCAAGTGTTTTAATTATGATAAACCAGGATATATGAAGATGGATTGCCCTTTGCTCAAGAAGAAAGATAAGTACAAGAGTAAGAAGTTCAGAAAGAAGAACTACGAAGCATCTTCAGAATATAGTGATTCCTCATCTTCTGATGAAGAAAAATCCACTGAACATGTTAACTTATGTTACATGGCCATAGAAGATGAAGAGGTATCGTTTTCTGAACTCTCTGATGCATTTAATGAGTTATTTATGAATCTGAAAAATGAAAAACTCAAAAACAGATTTTTGTTAAAAGAAAATGAGAAACTTTTACAGGAAAATTCTGTTTATGCATTACAATGTTCTTCTATAAATTCTCAACAAGATGAAACTGAAAATGTCATATCATTCTTGAAAACTAAAAATGAGAAGTTTATAAAAGAAAACAATTTTCTGAAAATGGAAACTAAGTCTTTGAATGATAGAATTTCTATATTAGATAAAGACATGTTAGTTTTCAAAAAGAAATATGAAGATCTTATGCAAAATGTGACTAAGTTTAATAAAGGAAAAGAAAAATTAAATGATCTATTATCTTTTCAGAATTTGTCACATGATAATCATGGTATTGGTTTTATTGCAAAATCTTCATGTTATAATCATCCATATAGTTATTTTGTAAAAAGTAAGACTAAGAAAAGTAAGTTTATATGGATTCCTAAAAATTTAAATGTTTATGATAAAAATACATATATTGCTTCATACATGCATGATATATGTGATTCTTGCAATTATGTATATACTAACAGGTGGAAACCAAATTCTAAATGGATTTGGAGTCCTAAAGGTTAGATATGATCTTTTATATTTGGTACCAACTAACGTTTATCTTGCAGGTACCATATAAAAATTTTTTTGATAAAGATCAACTATGTATATATGTACTAATATATTTGTTGCAGGGGAGAACAAAATATTTCTCTATCTGTTATAACCCATTTCTGCAGGGGGAGGAAAAGATAACATATTTTCTGCAGGGGGAGGACTTGTGCACACAAAGCGTCATCATCAAAAAGGGGGAGAATGTTGGAACCTATTTCGATGAAGACGTTCGTGAAGATCAAATTCATTTGGAGCTCTAACACATGATGAATCAAGAGTCCGACATGATCAAGATGTGCCAAGAAGAGTTGATAGAGTGTGGCTTGTATATGTGGAATAGCATGTAAAAGCCTTGACACAAACGCACATTTCTGTATCCTGTTAGTCGACTTGAAGTCCACTATAGTCGACTAAACCCATGTGTAGTCGACTAACCCAAAAGCCCAAGTCGACTAATCCTGTGTCCTGAAACAGCCCAACTCTTTGTTTCTGTATTAGTCGACTAACAGTCAACTATAGTCGACTAATACATTTTCTAGTCGACTAACCCTTGTCCCCAAGTCGACTAATAACTGGTCAAGTCGACTATAAAGTAGTTGCAGTCGACTTGAAGTAGTTATTCTGAAACTGTTCTTCCAACGGCCACTGACCTAGTCGACTACTAGCTAAACCTAGTCGACTAATAGAAGGAATTTTGCCTAGGTTAGTCGACTAACTCCATGGGCAAGTCGACTAATAGGCAGTTCTGACTGTTGGATAGTTTTCATTATCTGGTCTTTTGTGCAACTGTTTTCAACGTTCCTTTGATTCAAATTGCACCTATTAACTCCCTAACTAACCCTAGTCTTCAGCTATAAATAGGGAAGTTATTGCAAAGGCCATTTACCAAGAGTTTTTCTCAGTTTTTCAAAAAGCCAAAATCTGCAAATCTGAAAAACTGTTTTCTAACTTCAGTCTTCACCAAATTCCAAATTCCATTTGTGAAGTCCTTTGAAGTTTGTCTCCTATACTAGACCTTGTCCACATACACATCTGTACCAAGGCTTATAGGATAAAAGAGTTGTAATTCTCAAAGTGTTCATTGTACACGAGAGGCTTCTTGGTTGAAGAGGCAAGTTGTACAAGGTGACCATTGTACACGGGAGGCTTCTTGGTTGTAGAGGCAGTTGTACAAAGGTAAAAGGTGTTCTCTTGGTGGAAGATAAGGTGTACACATTTGGCGAAGGGGATTCGACAAGTGGTGTACATGTTGTATTGATTTTGGGTGGCAAGATCAAGGTTAAAGGAAATCTCAAGCGGGTGACTTGGGGACTGGATGTAGGTCACAAGGACCGAACCAGGCTAAATCTCTTTGTTTGCGTTTGTCAATTTCTGAGATTTGTTTTCCTTTACATGCAAGTTATTTATTTTGTTTATTTACTTAACGCTAATCCTTCTAGTTTTAGATTTGTGTTGACTTGAGTTATTTCAGATCTATAGTTGCCTACAAGAGATAATTCTGCAATTAGTCCTTATCTCAACGATCCTACATTTGGTATCAGAGCAAGGGAGAGCCAAGTTCATCAACAGGCAACAACCATACCAATTCCTACATTTGGTATCATAGGAGGGTCATCAACAGGCATCTACATTCCTACTTCATCAATCGGAGTACACGCTCTGATCCAACATTTGGTATCAAAGCGGGTACAAGTCAACAACAAGGACGGCAACGGAGTTCTCATCATCCCAAATCAAAGAAGGACATTCTATACAACGTCCACCGCTATTTGACGGAACCAACTACAACTATTGGAAGTGTAGAATGAAGATATACTTGCAGTCACTCAACTACGACCTTTGGAACATCGTAGAAGCATCATACACCAAGCCTACAACCAACTACAACGCTTGGAGTGAAGATCAAAAGAAGAATGCGAACCTTGACGCCAAAGCAATGAATGCTCTATTCTGTGCCCTTACCAAAGAAGAGTTCAACCGAGTGTCAACAGCAACTTCTGCACATCAAATTTGGCATACTCTTCAGGTAACACACGAAGGCACTAATAAAGTTAAGGAATCTAAAATATCTATTCTTGTCCACGGGTTTGAGTTATTTAAAATGGAGGAGAATGAAACCATATCCGAAATGGTTACAAGATTCACTGACATCACCAATACTCTTGCATCCCTTGGAAAGGACTACACCCAAGTTGAAAGAGTTCGAAAGATCCTTCGTGCACTCACACCAGAATGGGAGAAAAAGACAACCGCCATTGAAGAGGCGAATGATCTCTCAACTATGACATTAGAAAATCTAATCGGTAATCTAATGGCATATGAAGTGCAATTAGAAGAAAGGAAGAAGGACGAACGACAACACCGTTCAAAGAAGAAAGAACTCGCCTTCCATGCATCTTCCGACACGGACAATGATGACAAAGAGGAGATGGCAATACTCTCAAAGAAGTTCAGAAAATTTCTTAAGCAAGGTAAATTCAAGTGTTTTAATTATTATAAACCAGGATATATGAAGATGGATTGCCCTTTGCTCAAGAAGAAAGATAAGTACAAGAGTAAGAAGTTCAGAAAGAAGAAGAACTACGAAGCATCTTCAGAATATAGTGATTTCTCATCTTCTGATGAAGAAAAATCCACTGAACATGTTAACTTATGTTACATGGCCATAGAAGATGAAGAGGTATCGTTTTCTGAACTCTCTGATGCATTTAATGAGTTATTTATGAATCTGAAAAATGAAAAACTCAAAAACAGATTTTTGTTAAAAGAAAATGAGAAACTTTTACAGGAAAATTCTGTTTATGCATTACAATGTTCTTCTATAAATTCTCAACAAGATGAAACTGAAAATGTCATATCATTCTTGAAAACTAAAAATGAGAAGTTTATAAAAGAAAACATTTTTCTGAAAATGGAAACTAAGTCTTTGAATGATAGAATTTCTATATTAGATAAAGACATGTTAGTTTTCAAAAAGAAATATGAAGATCTTATGCAAAATGTGACTAAGTTTAATAAAGGAAAAGAAAATTAAATGATCTATTATCTTTTCAGAATTTGTCACATGATAATCATGGTATTGGTTTTATTGCAAAATCTTCATGTTATAATCATCCATATAGTTATTTTGTAAAAAGTAAGACTAAGAAAAGTAAGTTTATATGGATTCCTAAAAATTTAAATGTTTATGATAAAAATACATATATTGCTTCATACATGCATGATATATGTTATTCTTGCAATTATGTATATACTAACAGGTGGAAACCAAATTCTAAATGGATTTGGAGTCCTAAAGGTTAGATATAATCTTTTATATTTGGTACTAACTAACGTTTATCTTGCAGGTACCATAAAAAATTTTTTTTGATAAAGATCAACTATGTATATATGTACTAATATATTTGTTGCAGGGGGAGAACAAAATATTTCTCTATCTGTTATAACCCATTTCTGCAGGGGGAGGAAAAGATAACATATTTTCTGCAGGGGGAGGACTTGTGCACACAAAGCGTCATCATCAAAAAGGGGAAGAATGTTGGAACCTATTTCGATGAAGACGTTCGTGAAGATCAAATTCATTTGGAGCTCTAACACAGATGAATCAAGAGTCCGACATGATCAAGATGTGCCAAGAAGAGTTGATAGAGTGTGGCTTGTATATGTGGAATAGCATGTAAAAGCCTTGACACAAACGCACATTTCTGTATCCTGTTAGTCGACTTGAAGTCCACTATAGTCGACTAAACCCATGTGTAGTCGACTAACCCAAAAGCCCAAGTCGACTAATCCTGTGTCCTGAAACAGCCCAACTCTCTGTTTCTGTATTAGTCGACTAACAGTCAACTATAGTCGACTAATACATTTTCTAGTCGACTAACCCTTGTCCCCAAGTCGACTAATAACTGGTCAAGTCGACTATAAAGTAGTTGCAGTCGACTTGAAGTAGTTATTCTGAAACTGTTCTTCCAACGGCCACTGACCTAGTCGACTACTAGCTAAACCTAGTCGACTAATAGAAGGAATTTTGCCTAGGTTAGTCGACTAACTCTATGGGCAAGTCGACTAATAGGCAGTTCTGACTGTTGGACAGTTTTCATTATCTGGTCTTTTGTGCAACTGTTTTCAACGTTCCTTTGATTCAAATTGCACCTATTAACTCCCTAACTAACCCTAGTCTTCAGCTATAAATAGGGAAGTTATTGCAAAGGCCATTTACCAAGAGTTTTTCTCGGTTTTCCAAAAAGCCAAAATCTGCAAATCTGAAAAACTGTTTTCTAACTTCAGTCTTCACCAAATTCCAAATTCCATTTGTGAAGTCCTCTGAAGTTTGTCTCCTATACTAGACCTTGTCCACATACACATCTGTACCAAGGCTTATAGGATAAATGAGTTGTAATTCTCAAAGTGTTCATTGTACACGGGAGGCTTCTTGGTTGAAGAGGCAAGTTGTACAAGGTGACCATTGTACACGGGAGGCTTCTTGGTTGTAGAGGCAGTTGTACAAAGGTAAAAGGTGTTCTCTTGGTAGAAGAGAAGGTGTACACATTTGGCGAAGGGGATTCGACAAGTGGTGTACATGTTGTATTGATTTTGGGTGGCAAGATCAAGGTTAAAGGAAAATCTCAAGCGGGTGGCTTGGGGACTAGATGTAGGTCACAAGGACCGAACCAGGCTAAATCTCTTTGTTTGTATTTGTCAATTTCTGAGATTTGTTTTCCTTTACATGCAAGTTATTTATTTTGTTTATTTACTTAACGCTAATCCTTCTAGTTTTAGATTTGTGTTGACTTGAGTTATTTCAGATCTATAGTTGCCTACAAGAGATAATTTCGCAATTAGTCCTTATCTCAACGATCCTACATTAACATCCATTTGAAACAATTTAAAATCTTTATATGAGGCAAATGCTAGTGTCATCCGTATGGCTTCAAGCCGTGCTACGGGTGCAAAGGTTTCTTCAAAATCGATTCCTTCGATTTGAATGTAACCTTGGGCAACTAACCTAACTTTATTCCTAACAACGTTACCCGATTCATCCAACTTGTTCTTAAAGATCCACTTAGTACCAATTGTTGGTCTATCGTGGGGCCTAGGAACAAGGTGCCAAACTTGGTTTCGCTCAAATTGATTGAGTTCCTCTTGCATGGCTAGCAACCAATATGAATCGGCCTCGGCTTCGAGGACGTTCCTGGGTTCAACATGAGAAATAAATGCATAATGTCCACAATAATCATGAAGTTTAGAGCGAGTGGTTACCCATTTTGATACTTCACCTATGACGAGGTCCTTGGGATGATGAGGATTGTATCACCAACCCTTTGGAAGTTGTTGAGTAGGCTCCACTTCATTTGTTTGATTTTCATTTCCTTGAGCCTCTTCTACTTTAGCTTCACTTCCTTCATCATCCTTTTGCTTGTCTCCCATAGTAGTAGTATCCTCCAAGGTCACTTTCTCTAAGCCTTCATCCAAAGCATCTATTTCTACAACATTCTTAACAAACAAGTTAGATTCTTCAAACTTAACATGTATAGATTCCTCAATAGTCAAAGGTGATTTATTGAAGATTCTATAAGCCTTACTTGTATTAGAATACCCAACAAAAATTGCCTCATAAGCTTTAGCATCAAATTTTCCTAAATTGTCTTTTGTATTTAAAACAAAACATTTGCATCCAAAAACTTTGAAATATGAAACATTTGGTTTTCTAGAAAAGTACATTTCAAAAGAAGTCTTTGAAGTATTTTTACACAAGAAAACACGATTTGATATATAGCATGATATATTTACGGCCTCGGCCACAAATAATGTGGTAAACCATATTCACTTAGCATTGTCCTAGCCATCTCTTGTAAAGTTCGATTTTTCCGTTCAACTACTCCATTTTGTTGTGGAGTTCTAGAACAAGAAAGTTCATGCTTAATTCCATGTTCTTCACAAAAAGTGATAAAGGGTAGGTTAATGAACTCACCTCCTCTATCACTTCTTATTCTTAAAATTGAAGACTCTTTTTCTTTTTCAACTCTTTTCTTAAAAGTTTGGAAATATGAAAATGCTTGATTTTTGTGTTCAAGAAAGAAAACCCAAGTAAACCGTGAAAAATCATCAACCAAAACAAATGCAAATCTATTCCCGCTTAGACTTTTGGTTTGTGTAGGGCCAAATAGATCCATATGGATAACTCCAAAGGACGTGATGTCATGATATTCTTAATTGACTTGAAAGAAGACTTAGTTTGTTTCCCAAATTGACATGCGTCACAAACTCGGTCCTTTTCAAAACTCAAACAAGGAATACCTTTCACCATTTCCTTTGTGTTTAACCTAGATATGTGGTCAAATGAAATATGGCCTAATCTTCTATGCCACAACCAAGAGTCGTCATCGAGGGCTTTTAAACAAGTAATATTACAAGACATATTAGACATATCTATCATATAAACATTACTTTCACGAAAACCGAAAAACACACAAGTATTAGAAATTCTATCAATTACTTTACAAGCTATATGATCAAAAACAACATCAAAACCTTTATCACAAAGTTGACTAACACTCAAGAGGTTATGCTTGAGTCCATCAACTAAAACTACATTTTCAATTAAAGGGGATGTGCCGAGTTTTACATTACCAATACCGATGATTTTACCCTTGGCATCATCTCCGAAGGTGACGGTGCCACCTTCATGGTATCTTGATAGGGTTGCAAAGTTGTTGATGTCCCAAGTCATGTGCCTTGAGCAACCACTATCAAGATACCACAATCCTCTACGTCGTTGGGCTTTGGAAGGTACCTATATCATTTAACAAAATTGTTGACTTTGGTACCCAAACTTTCTTGGGTCCTTGAAAGTTAGTGTTTCGAACCCATACATTATGATAAGATGCACTTAGTCTATCATAGCAAAAATTGGCTAAGTGTCCTTTCCGCCCACAATGTGAACATGAGAACACTCTTCCATACATGAATGCATGATGTGTGTGTGAAGTGTGAGCATACTTTGGGGGTTTGCCACGATGCAAAGGTTGTGTGGTATGAACATGAGTATGAGCATGGTGAACATTTTTCTTAGGGGCTTGTTTCTTAGGAAACATGGCCTCTATCTTCTTCTTATCAAACTCAATATTTTTTAAAACAATTCCCAATGAGTCTATTCTTTCTTTAAGCATGGTAATCTCATTAGAATCAATTTGTGGAGACTTGCCTTTACAAGAAATCTTATACTTGTCAAAATCTTTTTGAGTGGAAACAAGAGTGGAAAGTAATTCATCCTTTTCTTTAGAAAGAGTAAAAACTTGATGACTAAGAGATTCATTTTTCTTTTCATTTTTAAATACTTTTTCTTAAGAAAATCATAGTTATGTGATAATTCTACAAAAGCTTCTCCTAACTCATCCATGGAAAGTTCATCATTAGGAGAAGTGGAAGGGGTTACCTTGCTTGTGCTTTCATTGGCCATGAAGCACATGTTGGCGGTATCAATCTCCTCCTCGGATTCGCTCTCGGAATCCCATGTAGCTTTCATTGCCTTCTTCTTGTGAGGCTTCTTTGAGGTGGAGGGCTTCACTTTATCCGGACACTCCGCCACTATGTGTCCCGGTCTTTGGCAATTAAAGCAAATAATCTTCCTTTCTTCTTTGCCTCCTTGCCATCTCTTCCTTCCTTGAAATTTAGCCTTGTTGTACATCCTCCGGACGTTCTTCACAAGAAGTGAAAGCTCTTCGTCATCTTCTTCTTCATCGTCTTCGTCGGAGTGTGTGGATTGAATTTTGAAGGCTATTGTCTTCTTCTTGGAAGGAGCCATGTCCTCCCTCACTTTCCTCTCCATCTCATGGGTTTTGAGGTTCCCAATGAGACCAATTAGCTCCATCTCCTCCTTGTCATTGAGTTCCTTCAAGGTTGTTGCTTTTACTTCCCATGAAGGAGGAAGAGCTCGGATGATCTTTCTTACTCTTTGATCGTTGTCGATAGCATCACCTAGAGAAGAAAGTCCATTAGTAATCTTTGTAAATCTTGTAACCATATCATCTATGGTTTCATTTTCTTGCATGCAAAAATTCTCATATTGGGACCGAAGAAGGTCAATCTTAGCCCTCTTCACTTGTGAGGTCCCTTCATGTGTAACTAGCAAATGTGTCCAAATTTCATATGCGGACTTGCAATGAATAACTCTAGCTATGTCATCATCATTAAGGGCTTGAAGTAGTGCATAGTGAGCCCTAGCATTGGCATCAAATTCTTTGGTCTCTATTTCGGACCAAGTGGATTCATCACCGGGGGGTGCACTAAAGGGTTTGGTCACGGCCTTTGCTACTCGACTACCTAGAGATTGCAAGAAAACGGTCATCTTAACCTTCCATATGGGAAAGTTAAGTCCATCAAACTTAGGGGGTGTCTTAATACCATCGGCCATCTTTACTAAGTGAGAATGAATGAAATGATTAGCAATATTAGGATCTCTCTAAGGTTGTTAAGCCAAATCCTAGAGTCCAAGCTCTGATACCAATTGAAAAAAAAACACCTAGAGGGGGGGTGAATAGGTGTTATTGCTAATCTAACAATCTTTTTAAAACTAAGTATGATGAATGATGCAACGATCTCTCAAAATAAGACTAAGAGCCGAATACCCCGTGAGAGGTTCTGAACTCCTTCCTCCCAATTCCCCTTGAATGGGTTAGAGGTGCGCAATGCAACCTTGTTGTATGAGAAATGATCGAATAAGAGATGAATAATATGCAATGATGAAGTGCACACAAGATAAATATCACAAGTATGACAAGTGTAACAAACTAGAACCAATTGCACAAGGAAAGAAAGTTAGAACTCAAGCAATTAAATGAAAGCAATAGAGAGCAAAGGAAATTTAAAGCAAGAATGACACAAGGCAATCGCAAACACAAGAATTTGTTTCGAGGTTCGAGCCACTGCTCTACTCCCCGCCTTCACCTCCGTGAAGGGTTTCCACTATCCACCGAGGACGATTATAATGGCCTACCGAAGACCCGAGCACCGAGCTCCACCAAGTACAATAACCTCTACCGAAGAGGTGTCTCCACAAGAACAAGAAGAGGAACAAGAACAAGAGTGATCACAACAAGATCACCAAACTCTTTTACAACACTTTCACTCTTTTTACAACTCCACTATAGAATGAGTAAGGGATTTTTGGCTCTATGAAGTGTAGTGAGAAAAACTCAGTTGTAGAGATGATTTTTGCAAGGGAACAAACTGAAATCTAGCTCAAGAAAGAATTGAAAATGTAGAGCTTAAACACTTTTCTTTTCTCTTTTGAAAACTTTGAAAACTTAAGGATTTTTCTTTGTATTTTGTAAGAGAGTCTTCTCCTCTATTTATAGGGAGAAAAATAGGTTTAAAATAATTTATTTAGAGCTTATTTGCTCTGAAAAAGAACTGAAAAACCTGTAAAAGTCTGCCAAAAAACAGATCAAAAAACAGATTTCAGAATTGCACAAAAGAGGAAAGAGCCGTTGGGCAGCAGCAGGCTTGGCGGTCAACCGGGCCGGTTGACCGCCAGCTCAGCTGGTCAAAGAGCCGTTGGCTCGGGTCTTCTGGCGGTCGACCGGCCGGTCGACCCAGAAAACCCGAGAACAAACCTGCTCTCAGTCTTCCTCTAGCGGTCGACCGGACGGTCGACCCAGAAAACCCGAGAGCACTCCTGCTCTCAGACGGTCGACCGCCCGGTCGACCGTAGAACGTGCACAGACGTGCGCGCCCAGGCACAGTGGCCGGTCGACCAGGCCGGTCGGCCGGTCAGCCTGAAACAGGAAAACAGTGTATTTTTTGACTTTGAAAAATTTTGCAAAATAATTTTTGACTTTAAGGAAACTTAAGTAATATGCTAGTAGGGGTATATAAACAAGATCTAAACATGGTATTTATTTTTGTAAAATATAGAGTCATGTAAATATTTTTAAGGCATGAAACCTAAACTTTTTAAAACATGAAAACTTAAATACAAGACCAAATTGTGTGTGTGTGTGTATCCTAGAGCCAATATCCAACACTCAAACTTTAACATTCTAATTCTTACATTGGTTCTAAGTACTGCAAGCTCTTCAAGGGGGCTTTTCACCAACAAGGTCTTCAACACTTGAGTCTTGAGCCCATTTTGAGTTGACTTGAGTCCAAAATACTTTCTTTTAGGGTGTAAACCTTTTAGTAGAGTTAGAACCCTGAAACACACTTAAACAATAGACAATATTAGTACAAATAATTAATATGTTTTGTAATCATCAAAACACACTAAACATGGGTGATTGTAACCTTGGGCCAACAAGTTGTACTGGGATTTCACGTCTTAAATCTCTTATAAATACCCCTACAGAGCAACAGAGAGGGGGATCTCAGAGCTGAAGTTTAGGGTTTTCTTTAGATCTTTTCATCTTTCCAAATTTTCTTGTATTTTTCATTTTTTTATTTGGAGAAGAAGATTGTTGAAGAAGCAGGAGAGCTTTATAATTGGTCAGTGACATCTAATAAAAAGGTTCTTTATTTTTCTCTCTCTTCTTACTTTGCAATTCAATTTAGTTTTCTTCTTAGCTTATTTGTTTTTCTTCTTTTAATTTTCATGCAACTTTTCTTATTCAAAATAAAAATTGAAAATAAAAATAAAAATATGAATAACTAATCAAACTTATAGTTTGCTAATCTCTTGATCAACCCTAATTTAGTTTAAAAGATGAATTGATTGACATGTATACTTGTTAGAAATCCTAGGATTAAATTGGTGTTCTTGAAGATGAATCAATAATTAAGTTTAACTAATTTGGGTTGCTCTTTTTAAATGATTATTCATGGTTCATATTTAAATACTTTGATAGCATAATTTAAGTGGACTTTTCTTATGCTATACTTTGAAATTAAGATGAACTATAGTTTAATTTTTATTAGCGCACACCAATTAGGATTCTAACATTTTATTCATCTTACTTGATCTCAATCAATAACCTAGGGTAGATAATTCTTCATTCAATATGATGTTCACACTTTTAGACTAATACTTTGGTTGTGGTAGATGATTAGTAAATTATAATTCTTTTGTTTGATTAAATCTAATTCTCACAATCAATATCTCTTTTTTCTTCCTAGCCAATTTTAGAGAAAATCGTTCCAAAAAGCTTCCATCGCATCCTTCCCTGTGGATCGACCCGTCTAGCCCTTGCTACACGGTTACATTAAAATGAGACTAAGACTTTTTAACTTTAACTCTTTCTTTATTTCAAATATAATTTCCCTTTTCAATCAATACATATGCACTAGTATGCACCCGAGGACACATACATACGTGTACACCCATATACATATATACATACATACATACGAGTATACACTTATACACATACTCATATTAATAAACACACACACACACATATACATCATATGATACACACAAACTCATACATTGTACACACCTACACACACATGTACATACATCAACATACAATATATAATTATACACACACTAATACATACATACGCTTTCATATATTAACCCACACACTCACTATACTTAACATGCACATACTGCACAACACAGCAAACTCACAAATAATTACAGTAATTACACAGTATACACAAATGAAAGAGGAAGAGAGAGACAAGGAGACTCACCATGCACACGGCCAAGGAGGGGGCAGCCGTGGGCCACGGTGGTTGGGTTGCGGAGCTCGCCGGAGAAGGCAGAGGACACAGGAGAAGGGGAGGAGTAGGCCGAAGGTCGCGAAAAAGACCGGCGACTTCGGGGGGTGTGTCGGTGGTGGGAGCCCAGGCTATCAGGGGCCATAGGAGGATTGGTGCATCGGGTTTCGCCTGCGTGGGCTCCGGGGGTGTTGCGTGGGAGGAGAGCAACCATGGGGGTTCGGGGGTGTAGTGCCCCGACCATGGCGGCCTAAGAGATGGTGATGCTTGGCCAGAGGGTGTAGGAGTGTCATGGAGTTCCAGTGGATCTCGCAGAGCGTGGGCAACGGCCATGGGAGAAGAGGATACAGATGAGGGTGTGGGCTTGATGACGAAAAAGAGGAGGAGGGGGGTCTCATGGTCATGACAGATGGTGGACTCGGGTCTCGTGATGGATGGCTAAGAGGAGGTGGAACTTCGGTTGTGAGAGAGGGAAGGAGGCTGCCATGGTGGGGTCTCGACAGGGCGCTGGTGGTACTGCGTGAAGGGATTGCTGGCCATGGGGGACTTGGCCTGGGGTGCTGTGCAAAGTCAGGGGGACTAGGCCAGGGGTTGATGCCTATGAAGAGGTGAAGCTCTGTGAGTATAGGCAGGGAGGACTAGGCCAGGGGTTGTGGCTTATGGAGAGGTGAAGCTCTGTGGGTATGGGCAGGGGGTGTGCTTGCGTGGGGTGGGCTTGGGTAAAGAAGCCACGACAGGGGAGGTGCTGTCAGCGGCTGATGATGGGGTGGAGAAGAGAAGGGAATAATGTAGGGTTAGGTTTGGATAAGATAAATTATATAGGGTGAGAGATATTGGGTTGTTGGGAATGGATTTGGGTCGGAATCATGGCTAAAAAGATAATGGGTATGGACTTAAAGGGTAATGGGTATTGGGTGAGATGAAATATTAAGAATCAAAATAGTAAGTAATAATCCATAATCATTTCATGTAAATAATAATTAAAAATAAACAATAATGATATTAATAACAATAGCCATATAAATATTAGTAGTAATAACAATAATAATATCATCAATTATTAATAACTAATACTACTACTAATAACAATAAATAAATACAATAATACTAATAATAATAATAGCAAGACCCATATTAATATTAGTAACCTATAATGGCAATATTAATAATTTAAAAATACCGATAATATTAATAATAATTAAGATAACAAAATATTGATGGTATAAATAATAACGATAATCATTTAATAATAATATGAATAATAATTAATAGAAGCAACAACAATCATAATATCAATAATAGGAATAATATAAAATAATACTTAGTAACAATAGTACTTGTTATTAGAATGGACAATAATAATAATACTAAAACATAATAATAATAATTAATAGTAATAATATTAGTAACAATATTAGTAACAATATTTAAAAATAATAATGATAACTTATAAAGCTACTATCAAAAATTAATTTGAATGTTAGTATCAATAATAATCAGAAAAAGAGAAGTCATAAATTAAGTTAAATAATACTAATAAAATAATAAGTATGGTAAAATAATAATTCAAAAAAATAAAAATGCAGTCTTAATAAATATAGATATTTCATTAACTCAAGCTTACCTAGCTATATCATAAAAGCATTGTCACCATAGAGAAGGGTAATAGCTACAATACTACATATAGGATATAAATATATCCGAGTTGATACTCCATAAGAGTATCACCAATCCATCTTGTTACTACTACATTGAACTTCTTTCATGGAACCAACTCTCCCAATCATGTAGGTTGGGTTCTTGTTGTTGGTAAACTCTATTATGGGTTTAACCCCATCTCCTTGATGAAATTAGGACTCCACTCCTAGAAAGACCTTTAGTCAGAATGACTTTATCTTGTTCCGGGTCAAATAATGGCTTAACAATCTTTATTTCTCAAGTAGTGATAGTTAGAAGTTTAACTCTTCATAACCACATTATTATGACTCTTGACACCCTTTATTATACCTATAAATCCTTTGGGTAATTGTGAGGTCTCATTGGAATTATAAGGTAATTATAAAGTTTTTCTATTTTACTTTAGTTTCAAAATGAGTAAATTACCATAATAGCTTATGACAAGGCAATTATACATTGCATTTGACTATTCAAATATTTAAGGTATATGTGTGTGTGTATGCTAAAGAATAGTTAAGAAATTTATGTTTGTCAAATGTCATAGAATACACACTTAGAGTCAAAGTTTAAGAATTAAAATGTAATTCAGATATATCTGAAAATATAGTTTAAGCAGAAAATGGAGCAAAATATTAATAACTATACATGTACTAAAGAAAAAAAATATTTATTATCATTCTACTCTCTTTATTAAGAATTGATGATGTCACATATGAGATTTTAAAATCTTATAAGATGGCCGCAAATTGGTTCCTTACCAGATAGCAAAGCATTCAAATTTGTCTTGCCATTTATATTCTTAATAGTATCTGAATTTTCATCTTAAATAAATCACCATTGTCTTAACTTGGTGATTAGGATATAGAATTTAATTTTCTTTTTATACATGTAACTAATTCATGTTTTCACAGATAATACATGCATATAATGTATGCATTATAGATCTTTAGTTTTGAAACTGTTACATTTAAAATTTTCAAAAATATTTTAAATAATTTGAAAATTATTTACAATTAATAGTGAAAATTATAATATCTTTTCTGAAGATGTAAAGTCTTTAAATAAAGGATTGAAGTGCATGACTATGCAAGATGTAATAATCATTTTTAAATATTTAACTTAAAATGATGCACTCATAATTTAAAATTTTAAAATTTAATATATATATACATAATTTAATGAATAGTAAAATTGGAAGTTTAATATTTTTCACAACTTAGATATGAATTTTTTCATAATATTAATTTTATTATTATTAAAATCATGAAAACACTTAAATAGGAGGTTTATAAATTTTGACAGTTATGAATATAAGTTTAATAAATATAATAAGTTAAATCCATAGACGATATTTTGAACTTGATATAATGCTAATTATATTTTATTACTTGAAAGGCAATCAATGAAATGAAACAATTAAATATTATATTTTAAATTATAAAATATTTAATTTTATCTCTTAGTAAGTGAGAGATTATAACTTTTTAAAGATCAACCTGAAGTTTAATTTATAAGGAGTTCAATATATTTTTTGCAACATAACTTTAATTGATTCCCATTAGTAGATGGTGGCAAAGCACACATGGCGCTTTAATAGTCCCACACATGGCTAGGATTTTTATTTAATACACACATTTACATGAGTCCAAATTATAAGATTTGCTCATATAAACATAATGTCACCAGTAGTATAATTATAATCATATTTTTAAGATTTTTAATCCTACTTTGTTTCTCATAATAGACTTAGTATAAATTAGGATATCAATTCTACCTAATATAGCATGATCTAATCATTATTTACATCAAACTAAAATATGAAAGATAACTAAAACTTGATCCAATCATAATACGTAACCAAGGTTAATCCTAAATAGTACGTCAAAATGTTAGTATGTATGCTAGGGTTATAACCTAGATAACGTTACTTCTAAAGTTATGGTTAATATAGGTAGATGAGATATTTAATAAAAGATCCTATAATTACTGATTTAGTCAAAATCTCAATTTACCAGTCCAATTGGCTAGATCGGCTTTCCCCTCTTGGTGTTTCTTAATTACAAAACCATGTTGAGTACTCTTTCTTAGTTAAACACTAATTATACAAAATTTCAAGAAAATTATTTACCTTTTAATTTTCTTGTCCTATTGAACTAAAAATATTTCGGAGCCTATGCCTATTTCAGCTACATGAAGAGTGTACAATAATATTGTTGCAATCTAGATTTAACAAAATGACAGAAAGATTTCTACCCTGTCTTCTGAATTTTTAACGTTTAGAAATATCAGAATACATATTTATATTGTTATCTTTTAAAGTAGGGTATGCAGAAAAAAATACAGGAGATCTTTCTTAATTTCAATTTGTAGAAACAATATAATCTAGCTGGATATATAACAGAGTAAACTAGAATTCAATACAAGAGTAACAAGATATTTTAAAAAAAAAATTGAACTTGTTATAATATGCAATTTAAAGAATAATATTATAATATATCTCTCTTTATTCAAGAATTTGGAGATACACATAAATTTACTAACTACTGGTATAAATTTACTAGGAACATCCCTTATATATATAAACCACATGATAAACAAAATACTGAATGTAAAAGGCAAAGTACAATGTGGCGTATAAGATAAATAAAGGAATAAATATAAAGAGAGGCCAAAGAGAATAGAAACCAAAAGCAATTAAAAGCCACGCAAAAATTGCATCAAGGTTGACTTGGAATTGGGTTTTCCTAATACAAGCAAGTAGTTTAATTTGATACTAATCGCCCACACTGATTAGTGTCAACCACATGGGTTTTACTGAGACTTTCTGAAAAACTTATAATAGGTGGTCACACATTATTAATGATGCAAGTTAAATATCTATCATGTTTGAAGGGACTAATTGAATCAAATAATCAAATAGACTTCTTGTTGGGCTTGCACAGAAGGTCCTTCAAAAACTATAGTGATCAAAAAATTAAATTTTAATTAGATAATTATTCAAGAATTAATCTGTTGTGTCAACAAAGCGCTAGGCTTTAAAAAAATACAAACTTTTATGTTTTTTTTTCTTTTCCATTTTCCCCTTCCCCCCTAAGAATATAGAGTACAACAAAGAAGATAAATGGCAACAACAATAAACGACAAGGATATCTAGCACCTCTAAGAAGAAACAGATGTCTTAATCTAATGAAAATTGTTCATTATCAAGAAGGAAAAAATAGTAGCAAGGAAGAAATGAAGAAATAAATAGCATGAGTAAGTGCATTATTTAAAAGTACTCTGCCGAATTTAGTAGCAGATCAATATTTTCTTGCCATCATAATCATTGTATGCAGACATTCGAGAGTGCACACCATGTTTTTCATCTTTTGTGAAAATGAACTATCCATATATTAAGCATCAGAATAATCTCTTAGCAAGTAATTACTGTGTGCATATGCTTTTGACAGCTCATACTTGATTAGATTAATTTTTTTCATTAAATGAATGTTAAAAAAAAAAAAAAAAAATCTTTCTTTTCTAGTTAATCAGATTTCTATTGTAGATCTAAAGAAAAGAAACCAGTTTTTGACAGATGGGTGCTCCCTTGAATTATAATTAAACTACTAAAATATGACATGCAATTATGAACTACAAGGAATCACGTAAATCCATTTGAAAATGATATGGACGAGGAAAATAACCATCATAAAGGTTGCCTACCACATTCTCCTTAATTAATTTTCAAGCAAAATATTTAATTAGTGAATAACTATAATGTGAACATATTTATCAGCAAAGTACAAGCAAAATTCATTCAATAAACAAAGTAAAAATTAATTAAATATTAAATAAAACAAAGAGCCAGTGATCATCGAATCCATTCAAATAACAATAAAATATTTACACGCATATTTCCCTCAAGTAATATTCCCATCTGTATGCATCAAATATTTTAAACCTGAAACATGCCTAAATTGGACATCCAGAAACTAGTAAACCTTCACTTGAATCTGCTTTCATGAGTTTTTCTTAATCATTTATACTTAAGAACTCAATTTATTTGCATGAATTAGGAAGTAAACTTGTATTCTAATATTTTCAAATATTGTGGATACTGAAAATATGGTAAAAAATAAATTAAAAGAAAAGCAGAAAGTATACATATCCATTTTGATCCTTTAGATTGTAGTTAATTTTATACCAATTTTTTTGCAATTATTCTTATAAGATTAAATTAAGACAAAACAACAATTATCTAGTATGCAACAACAATTATAGTTTAAAATAAAAAAAAAGAATCTAGCCTCGGGAATGCAGTCGCGATGTCACTGCCCTAAAGGATCAAAAGTCTGTCTCCTGAATCGGCTTTGTCCCCTAGCGGTAAAAGATCTCCTGAATTCACCAGCACTCACTCAGGACAGTGGGCAGAGCCTCTGCTCAAATGAAGAAGTTGCCTTTTTAACGTTGAAGCCATCACGAAGAGTAGGCTTCAAGTTTCCTTTTAAGATGAAAAGAGAAATAAGTTGTGTCAAATGCTATTGGAGGGAGGGGTCTATTTATAAGGCTTCAGACCCCAGTGATTGTAACCACAAGAGATATTCAAGACCACACAATCGGGTGGTTGAGATATTTTCTCACCTGATGTGGGATCTCACCTGATGTGGGATCTAATGAGACTTGATAGAAGTTGACTTGGTACATAAATGAAATAAAATTGAAACAAAAGCTTTTATTTAATTTTTAACTCAGAATTCCAACAAGTGAATTGATTGTGAATTTCTAGGCATTTATAAGGAGGCTTGCAGGTTGCAAAGGGGGTCTCTAGCCGTGCTTCCTCTGTTGCCTTTTATAGTTGTTGGTTGACTTAAATTGCGCCGTGACTTTTTGATCTCAAACTCCTTGAAATGAATACTAGAATTTTTCTTTACTATCTCAGTTAAGCAAAAGAAACATATGCCCTAAGGTTTTCCATAGTTCTTTCTCAAATCTTGAAGTCTTTGATGAGATCATTAGCCTTGCGGTGATGAGAAGAAGTGGTTGATCTATCTCCTGGTGCCCTCTCAAACTACTATTATCATAAAGCAAAGTTAGGATTGTCTGCCTTGATTACGTAGAGATCATTTGATGCTTAAGTCACTAATTAAGTTCTCTCACTTAACAAATTTAGTGAGGACGTGAGTGGGATTAGGGGTGAGCAGAGTTCGGTTATAACTGAAATAACCGACAAAAAACCGAAACCCGAACCCGAATCGAACCGAACCGCTCTAATTCGGTCGGGTTTCGGTTTTGTGCTTCAAAACCCGAACCTGACCGAACCGAACCGAATCTCTCACCCTATATATCACCCTACTCAAATTTAATTTAGTGAATCATATAGCTCATAGTAAAAATTGGTGGAAGCTTATCTCATTACTTTTAATAATACCATCTTTATTATGTTGAATATGTGAAAGGTATATTAAGTACACCATCACAATTGAGAATAATATTTATTATTAATATAGTTCTTTTTTTTTCATTCTTATCATTAAAAGTTTGTAACAATTATATGAGCTTTAAGCTCAAATACAGTGTAAAAGTTTTAGAATATGAAATTTTCAATTCACATTAAGATTAGAGTCTTTTTCTTATTTCTAATTTGGGTAATGGATATTTGAGATTAGAATATTAAAGGATGATAATATAATGGTGATTAAAAAATGCAAGAAATGATGGCAATATATTGGCCTAACCGAAAAACTAAAAAACCGAACCGAACTGAGTCAGTTTGGTTGGTTCAGTTACTAAGTCTAATTGGTTCGGTTCGTTTTTTCAAAAATTAACAGAAATCGAACCTAACCGACCGATGCTCACCCCTAAGTGGGATGGATCTGATGCTTGAGCCCACACTTTGTCCCTTATTTACATGAGTAAAGTAGGTAGTCATTTATAGCAGGTTAACACTCTTCATATCAGTCAATTTTGGGAGAACAAGAAAAACCAACAATCTTTATATCAATTGCGTCACTACAATAAAAGATCTTATGCATAACCAACTGAGATTTCAACCACTAATCGATCACAGATATTCTACAGAATTACTAACCAAATCCATAATACAAATCTACGCAAAATATAAAGAATAACCAACTAAGAACAAAAACCTAAAGAGATCAAGATTTGTGTAAACACCCTTACAAGAAAACTACATGGCAAGCAACAGCAAATACCCACTATGAAAATAAAATATTACAATATCCAATTACTCTCACCACCTCTCAAATCTCCTACCCAAAGATTCAAGAATACAAGAAGAAGAGATCATAAGAGGTTAAACAAACTCTCATCGGCCTGAAATTGTCCGCTATAATAGACTTAACTCACTGCTATAACAGCGTACTGATCCTTCTCCAAGAAAATCAAATGCCCAAACTCAATCCTTCATGGCTTCTCCAAACCCCTCACTTTTGCCCGACTCGAAGAAGAAATCGCACTAGCGCTCTCTCTTTTTCTTCTTCCTTTTGCTTAGATTTTCTTTCTGATTTTTGGCAGTGTTTATTGGCTGCACTAATGAGGCCCTTTTATGAGCAATTAAGTCTCCAAATCCTTTTCAGATTATTTCTCCAAATCGCATTTAAACTCCAAGTTCGAGTTGCTCTGCATTCCTATTCCTTTTAGCGTTCTATTTTCAAATCGTGATTGGACTCAGGATTCTTTTCCAAGTCCAAGTTTGTGTCACGCAGGAATTCTACTCCATAATGGAGTGGGATTGGACCTCTATGGAGTGGGCCTACTTTGGGCTGGATCCCACCCCAACAATCTCCCCCTCCAGCTAAAGGAGGAAGATCTCGTCACTTTTGGCTCATGAAGTGATGTACATGCCGGTCAGCCGCTGATATGTTCCTTGCTTCTCCTTCGGTAATATTTTTGTCATTATGTTTGCACCATTCTTATCTGTATGGACCTTCTTAAGCTGTAATTTCTTCTCATCGAGCACTTCATGTATCCAATGATATCAGATATCTATACGCTTTGACTTCGAGTGAAAACTTGGATTTTTGCTGAATTTTGTTGTCGCCCTAACAACATACTCTTACTAAGTCTGTCCTAGTTCTTTCAAGAATCACTTCATCCATAACATCTCCTTACTGGCTTCTGTGACAGCATGCATTCTGCTTCTGTAGCAGAGAGTGTGACACACATCTGCAGCTTTGACTGTCAAGATATAACTCCCCATGCAAAAGTAACAAAGTGCCCTGATATGGATCTCCTCGTATTAATGTCTCCATCTCAATCAGCATCACTATTGCACACAAGTTCATATGATCCTGCATTGAAATATAAACTGGCCTTATTGTCCCTCTGAGATACCTCTTGATTCACTTTATTATTGCCCCATGCTCTTTTCCAGGATTAGCAAGAAATCTACTCACAACACACCAACTGCATGTGTAATGTTAGGCTTCGTACATACCATGATGTACATCAAACTTCCTACAACTAAAGCATATGGAACCGCCTGCATTGCCTCCTCCTTTTCACTTGAGAGAAACTATCGTGAAATCAATCTGAAATAATTTGCGAGAGGAGAACCAACTTGCTTGGCCACTGAATTTTTTTGTACCTTCTGAATGTAGCCCCTCGTGTGATACACGTAGATGCCTCATTTTCCGCTCACGAGAGATCTTCATCTCTAAAAGTTTATTGTTGGTCCCAAGTCCTTCATATTAGAAGACTTACTGAGCTTCTTCTTCAGTTTCTCAATCTTGGATTTGTCTCATCCAAATCAACATATTGTCTCATCCAAAATCAACATATCCTCGACATAAATCAACAGGATAATGAAATAATCAATGTTAACCTTCTTGACACATACACAATGATTTGAAGTTGACCGAGCATAACCTTGATTCACCATAAAAGAATTGAACTTGCGATGCCATTGGCGAGGATCCTGCTTCATCCCATACATACTTTTCTTTAATTTTATACTAGCTTCTTTTTTCCTTTTCGATGATTCCTCTGGCTGCTCCATGCAGATTTCTTCTTCCAGTTCCATGCAGAAAAAGCAGTTTTCACATCTAACTTCTCTATCTCTAAATCCAAAATGGCTGCTATTCTGAGCACCACTCGAATTGATGACATCTTGATAACTGATGAAATATCTCCTCAAAATCAACTCCTTTCTT